>CM039096.1:16283168-16448646 GCA_022113865.1 Chimonanthus praecox | reverse complement strand
AGACAATATGACCAATATAGGTAGGCTTCAAAGGCTCAAACGATCCAAAATAATGGCCTATATCACTTCCTAAGCTACATATGAATATTTTCTTGCTTAAATAAATTCAGAAAAATTCTAGTGTAATAATCCAAAACTAATATCGTTCTCAGTATTTGACTAAAATAAAGAACTAATGAGATCTTACAACAAAAATTGATAATGCGCACATTAAAGAAAAATTAGAATAACTTATAACCCTCAGAAAAATCGAATAGCTCTAAATCTCACTCGGTAAAAGTCTCCACAGGTATTCTTTTTGTGATCACTCAACTAGTGAATACTCTTTTTTTTTTTCAGGCTACATTAACATGGCTGTGTAAAAATATTCCAAGCATAAATTCCATGAATTCAATTGGAAAAGCATGATATAAATTTTTCATTCACATATTAATGCTAAAAATCATTTTTTTCAAAAAAATTCAAATTTTGCAATTTTTTTTGAATTAAAAATAAAATACGCAAAATTGTAGCCCCCCAATACCCCCAAACTAAAATTGAACATTGTCCTCAATGTTCTCTAATCTACATGTGCACCTGCAAATTAGAAGATTTTTTTAGAAAAGAACAATTTGAGTTCAGAAATACCTAAGAGGGCTCTCTTTATTCAAAACCTACAAGAAACAAATAAACAACAAAAACACAAACATACAATAAAGACTCTACACTGACACAAGAAATGACTCAACAAAAAACAAACTTAAACTAAACTAAAAGACAAACAACCTACACACAGACACACAGACAAGCTCAACACAGACTCAGAGTGGCGGGTGGACATGGATGGAGATGGATGGACAAATAACACAAAATCAAAACAAAATGGGACCACACAATATATGACCTAAACTCTAAAATTTCAACATCACATCCCAAAAGACAATGGTTCTAAATGATTTTAAATTACAATGCATGAACCACTTTTACTCATAATTTTGGATTTTCTACTTTTAGTTAATGTAATCATAATCTAATAATGCAAGATTCAAAGCAAATATGCAAACAATAATCAAATAAATAAGCTAATGCATGAGACTAACACCCTAATATGCATGATCAAATTAAATATGCAATTTAATTTAATTTTATGCAAAATAAAATGTAAGCACCCTAAGAAAATCTATATGAATGCATAAAAAATTAAAAATTTAAAGAAAATGGTCCAGACACTTACCTTGGTCTGTAGTGCTTACCTCCCAAACTTTGGTGAAGTATCTGAATCTCATAAAAAATGCATGAAATCGAATTTAAATGTAATTTCTTAATGTTATAACTAGTAGAGGAAATTAAATAATCAGAAGCTAATTAAGAACTTTAAATTGTAACACCCAGATTTTTCAATGCATAAATATATTGGATTTTGTCTATTTAAATTGTTAAATTAGTTGAATTTAAGATTTATAGATGAAATGGACCTTTGATGGGTAAAGGAGTTGGGTTAATAACCCAATTAAGATCCAATGGATCATGGATAGGGTTTAATTTGGAAGTATTTGGGTAAATGAAATTAAACGGGCCAATTGCTCAATTGGGACCCAATAGGTCATAGATGAACTGATTTTAAGGTAAATGGGTGAGGTGAATTTAATTGGGTTAGCTGCCAATTAAGACCCAAGGTGCCACATCATCAAGTGACATGGCCAAGTGGGACCTCAAGTGCCATGTGTCATAGTCGACCATGTCATGGTTGACTTGATCAACCACAAAGGAGTCCAATTGAATTAAGGTGTGGTTGAGTTGGAAAGTGAGTTCAAGTTTTGAGTTAAGATTAAATACTAGAAGTGAGTTGGGAAATGAGTCAAATAATTTAAGTGAGTTGAGCTGAGTTGAATGGAAGTTGAGGGGACTTCTTAATGAGTCAAGTGGGAGATGGAGGGTTTCCATCTCAATGGAAGAGACCCCAAGGAACTTGATGGGAGTGAGGTGTCTCCTTGGTTAACCCAAGGGACACCTTGAACAAACCAAGAAGTAAATAGGGGAAGAGGAAAAGCCTTGGGCTGTTACAAAATGGTTTAACCAAGGGGCACTTCACACCCTTTGGCCGAATTCTCAAGGTTGAACAAAGAGATTTCATCTCCTCTTCTCATCTCTCTCTCTCTCTCTCATTTCGATCTCTGTACTTGGTAAACAAATTGAAGAACCAGGATTAAGGAAGGAGAAGGACTGAGGAGTAAAGAAAACAGACCGAAAGAAAAAGGAGACGGGAAAGAAGGTAAGGTTCTATGTTTCATAGTATTAGATTTAAGATTAAGGGAAACTGTAGTTTTGGTTTCGGTATGGCCGAACCTATGGTTCTCTATTTTGTTAGAATGGATGGCCAAGCTTTGTGAAGGCCATGGAATTGGTAAACCATCCAGAGGATGGTGATGGAATGAAACAAACAACCAAAGGGTTGAATTTAAAACCATACTTTGATGGTACAATGAATTAAATGGATTAAGGACAAGACCCAAACCTTGGCTAATGGGTATAATAAAGTTCACTAAGACATGTAGGAATGAGTAATCCATGTTTAGAAATGATAAGGAATGGCTTCCATGAGGAAGAGTCAAGCCAAATATACAAACAAAAGAGACTGAATATGGAATTCAGTCGACTGAACTGGTATTGGACGAATCAGAAATGAGTTTCTGGGAGTTTCAGCTGACTGAATATGGAATTCAGTCGACTGAACTAATGGTGGCTGAAACAGAAAACTGTTTCTAGGAGTTTCAGCCGACTGAATCTAGTGATTTAGTCGACTGAACACAAACGTAACGGATAGGAAAAGGATTCTGGCGTGTTTCAGCCGACTGAATCTATGATTCAGTCGACTGAATGATTACTTATCAAACACAGAAATCGTTGGTTGAGGATTCAGCTGACTGAATCTATACTGGCCGAACACATACTCAATCTGATTCAAAGTCAGCCAACTGAATCTGTGATTCAGTCGACTGAAAGAAGGTTCATCGAGAATGGAAAGGGGTTTGACTCAGAGTTAGCCGACTGAATCTGTGATTCAGTTGAATAAAAGGTAGCGAGTCACGGAAAGAACAATTCTGAGTTGGGTTTCAACCGACTGAAAGTCTGCGGTAAGACAGAACACTGTAGCAGAGCGTGTTTCAGTTGACTGAATCCCTGATTCAATCTACTGAAATGAAAATTTGATTTTCAATTCATGTTTCCAGAAACATTAGTCTAACTGGAAGGATGTAAGGGATGATTTAAATCAAATGGATAATCAAATTGATTATTGTATATGATTGAATTCATTTAAGGTAAAGAGACTTCGCAATCGGGTGTGTGATTGGTTTTGATCGTTGCATGTCGCATCACAAAACAGCAAGGATACTATACTGAACTTTGGGTAGGATTCATACTTTGTTAAGATGCATATGGATCTTATAAGTTATTGGTTTTTATTTCAGTATAATGTTTATTTTTGTAAATCAAATGGTATAAATTTTATGAACTAAATTTCAATATGATTTGATATGAAATTGCATTTTTACATTTATGATCTCATGCATGGCATGGAAGAGAGTATATGGGACAACAAACCAAGTTATGAGTTGTCCGGACATGACTTGGGGCTTGAGACTAGCTTATGTAAAACTACGTGAACCATTGATTTGTTGGCCTTGTCCCGGATTGCTAGATAGGGGTACGGCGTAATTTGGGTCAAATGGCTCTGGGGTAACCAGTCCAAAAACCCAGCGCAGAGGGAGGAGTCCACGCTCCATTGGTAATTCCTATTAACACATGGGGAGGTATAACAGTGACCTGGTGGTGCCGTCATAAAACAGGACGTAAATGGCCAAGGGAACACCTTGATATGTGTAACGCCCGCCCCTTTTCACCGAAAGTCAGAGCCTATTTTTTTTTTTAACAGTGACAAAAGGCGGACGTCACGACGCGAGTTAAGTTCCGAGCTTCTAAAGCCCGGCCCTTAACTGGCCAACCCTACGCGTGCGTGGAACATAAGTCACGAGTACGATTCACGCGTAGAAGTAAGCTCGCGGAACATAAAAATAACTACGGATGATAATAGAACTATCCTACCAGTTCTTCAGATAGCAGGGAAGAAATACCCAATTAATTATGAAAATGCCATTATACTGTATTATCCAAAATAATACCTAAACATAGCAAACTACCTAAATTATTACATTTCCGACAAGCTAACTATACAATACATCTTTTCCAAAATAAACGTAAAACAAAATAATTAATCCGCCTCCCCAAGCTCCTAAGCTTGGCTTCCGTCTCGCCCTTCCGTTCCGCCATTTCCTGCATCATCAGCTAGGGTAGAAGTAGGGCGTTAGAACACGCGCCCAGTAGGATTCTGAGTAGGGCTAGCACATGGGTTAGTAATAACCACATACAGATAATAACACAGTAAAAACTATAAACCACCATATACTGAAAATATAAGTCAATGATATGCCCTGGGTGTAAATGTTATGAATCCACCCATCATTCCTGCCATATACTGTCATATCCCTCTTGACGGAAAAAACCTCGTCAAATATGTCCAACCGCAAAATATCCCCCTTGACGGCAAAGCCTCGTCAAGGTGTCCCCATGCCTGTTCTCGGTCGCCCCGACGGAGCATGACTCCAGTTTGTTTATTTTTTTCCGCCCATGCCATGCATGAGATGTAATGCATTATGCTATGTAATATGTGTATATCTCATACCCTTAATATACCATATATAGCCTTACCATATAATGCATAACCTTAAAATAATAAACCATAGTATTAAACATAATGTCCATAATCATAGAACAATTCTTTTTTTTTTTTAAGATCAATCCCAAAGTCATCCAAAATAAGATGAATATACCATTACACATCCATGGCTTACAAGTAGGTAGAAATCCTACCGATTACCGACTCGCGTCCTTTTCCCGTATTCATCCGACAATCCAGCTACCGACTCGCGTACCGCTCGCGCTATCCGACACCTTATTAAATTACCACATTAGTCCATATTTTACCATTTCCAAGCCCATAAATCATATCTTAGTGGGTTTGCTTCAATTTAGCCAATAATTACCATTTTTGCCACTACCCCTTCACATGATTATGTACTCAT
The DNA here is from genome assembly GCA_022113865.1 of Chimonanthus praecox. NCBI lineage: Eukaryota > Viridiplantae > Streptophyta > Magnoliopsida > Laurales > Calycanthaceae > Chimonanthus > Chimonanthus praecox. Next base: position 16,443,526 of record CM039096.1, on the reverse strand, counting down.
TTATCTAGGTATGATTAAGTCCAAACTTGATCCACCACTTAGGTCCCTAACTTAGGTCCATTAATGATTCATTGACCATGACCTAATATCCTTAAATCATCCACTTAATTTAATCAAATTTTCCATCATCTAGATACAAGCATGGACCCAACCTTAGCCCATACAATAACTTACAAAATGGGTCATGGGTTCGGCCACACACCATGGCCGAACCCATGATGTCTTGTTCCCATTTTCCTTGGATCCTTTAGCACATTTTAGATCTACCACAAGTCCTCCCATGAGAGGTTTACATCATGCATTTAAATCACCATTTTAAGGTATCATTACATATTTTGGGTCCATCAAAACTACTAACATTTTCCCATTTATTTCTCTATAAATCACAACCATTAAATCCACCATTGTTCATCATAGGGTTCGGTCCTACACCATGGCCGAACCCATGGTTCATGATTCATCACTCTTTACTCCAAAATATCTCCATTCACCAAATATTAAATCCATTACTCTTCTCATTTTTCCATGGCTTTGACCTTAGAAACCCTAATTAACTTCACACACACACAACCTAGGGTTCGGCCATACACCATGGCCGAACCCATGGTTCATTTATTCTCTTTTATGTCTTCCAATGCCATAAAATCCTTTTACATTTTCATCATAAAACCATTTTAAACATTACTCCCATGCATTCATTAAAACCCTAAATACATTAATCAAAACCTTCATTGCCTTCTATCCTTTAAACCCTAACCAATTTCATCAAACCCTAATCACCCACCATGGGGTTCAGCCATCCTACATGGCCGAACCCTATGGCCCATGATTCTTATTCCACCCCATTCCATGCTCAATTCCATAATTTATACAATGCACACACTACATTTATTTATTTCTTTTCCCTAACCCTAATTTTTTTCTCCATTATAGTTTTACCCATTTTCCATTCCTTCCATTTGATGGATTTAAAATCCATAGCATAAAATTATCTATCCACCATTAAATTTCACAAAAACAAGCCCTAAATCTTAAACCCTAAAATCCAAAATTTCTTGTTTAAGAAATACTTACTATCCGACGTCTCCTTCGATTTCCGCCACTCCCGTCGGTCTCCTTAGCCTCCTCTCTCCTTCCTCTTGATCTTTGATAGGTCAAGATCTTTGATCAAGAGTGGCAACTCCCAACCTTAAAATCGGCCATGTTAGGTTTGAATTGAGAGATGAAAAGAGGAAAAGATGATGAGAGGAAGATGATAACCTCAATCTTAGAGTGAACTCCCCCCAAATTCCATTTTTTTTCTTCTCTCCTTGAGCTCCTTCTTTTTTCTTTTTTTTTTCTCTCCTTCACTTGGACATGGGACGGCAATGGAGGAGTGGGAGGGATGGAGTTAGTGAAAATGAACATGAGAAAGAAAAAAATCAAACTTTTCCCCATTTGATGACCTCATTTACACTTTACATTAATTTTTCACCAACCAAAGATATTTTAAGATCTTTTAATCTCTTTATGGTGGTGGTTATCTAAACCACCACCAAGCCCAACGTGTATTGCTTTTGAGGTGGGGTAGCTTGGTCTCCCATTTGACCAATTTAGCCACAAATTTAATAATTTAAGTATTTAATTAATTTGGTAATTAACTTAGGTTAATTCATTTTTATTTAACCTAATTCCCATTATTCCACCCATGGTTGACCAAGTCAACCATGGTGGCCGGCCCCACCAATCATTGGTCCACCCACCACCTCACTTGATGACGTGGAGGTGGGTCCCACTTGGCCACACCACCATTGTTTAATTCCAAATTACTTAGGGTGATTAAATTTCATTAAGCCCACTCTAAATGGATCACCATTGGACCCATGGCCCAATTACATTTCCCACTAGCCCATTTACCTCAGAGCTTAACCATCTTGACCCATTGGGTCCCAAATGGGTATTTGACCCAATTTGACCATTCTTGACCCATTTAAATAAATTTAAGTCCAAACCATAGTCTATTGGGCCACACTTGGGCCTTTATCCAATTTTGGCCCATTTACCATTTACTCCACCAATTTTCTAATTTCCATCATTAAAATAAACAATATTCACATTTATATTAATTCCAAAATTCCAAGACCTTACAATACAATCCTCTTTTAAAATTTTCGTCCCGAAAATTCGAGCGAAGTAGAGGTTCAAAACATCTTACACAAAGAGTTCTGGATGAGAGACTCTCATTTCCGACTCAAGTTCCCAGGTGGTTTTTTCATTACCATGTCGTTCCCATACCACCTTGACGAACTGAATGGCACGGTTCCGCAACACTCTTTGCTCGGTCCCGACTATTCTGACCGGCTTCTCCACATATGTCACATCGCTTTGCACATCGATGTCTTGAATATTCAATACATGTGAAGGATCAGGGTTGTACTTCCTCAACATAGACACATGGAATATTCACATTTATATTAATTCCAAAATTCCAAGACCTTACAATATGGTTTCATTATATCAAGGAAAATGTTGTTATGATTTGTATGATGTTTGATGTCGAGATTGGTGGGGGAATCATTCGCATATGACACCCATGGCATGACACATACAATTGCATAGTTTGGATATGATTATCATGAGCTGTTTTTGATACTATGATGTGTTTACAGTTTCACTATGATGTTCTATTTCTGATTTTTATACTGATCATATTTGTATAACCCTATTTGGAATTCCTACTGGGCGCGTTGACTAAGGCCCTACTTCTACCCTTTAGATGATGGAAACAGGAAATGGAAATGACTTGGGACGAGAAGAGACCCAAGCTTAGGAGCTTGGGCAGATTATGTTTACTTTATAAATTGATTTTGGAACAATGTATTTGAGATAATTAGTATTTGGGATTGTAATAACTTAGTTTATTTTGCTATGGTTGGTTGATGATTTTTGGATTTAAACTTAAGTTAATTTAATAGTGATTGGCTTCATTGCTTATTAATATCATGGTTATGGATAGTTTTCTATTCATATAATAATTCCACAATTATTTGTATAACGTGTGAACTGTTTAGTGGACTTGGTCCACGCACACGTATTGTTGGCCAGTTAAGGGTCGTGTTTGGAAACCCAGACTTATCTCGCGTCGTGACGTTCCCGCTCTCTCTCACTCTTCATTTTAAAAAAAAAATATACTCTGATTTTCGACGAGTGAAAAAGGGCAAGGAGTTACATAAATTAAATTAAAAACATTTATTTTTAAATTAACATCCACCAAATTAACAAAAAATAGAATTTCAAGTCTAAGAATAATCCATTAAAGTTCAAAGTTGTTCCAAACTTTTTTTAAAAAAAATTAAACACCGTAATAGGAAACCTTCCAAATTTAGATGAGGGTCATAAATTAGAAATTTTCTAAGTTTAGAAATTGTCCAAAATTAGATGTTATCCAAAATTAGACACCTTCTAAAAATTGCAATTTCTAAAATGAGACAATTTTAGACTTTCCATAGACAGAAGTTCCAAAATTACAATTTCCCAAATTTAGATATATTATCTAGAAATAGAATGCATCTAAAATAAATTATATTTCTAAGATTAGAGAACTCTAAAAAGAGAAACTATCTAATTTTAGAAATTTCCAAAAATAGACGTTTAAAAAATGACAAATTTATGATTTTAGCGATCTTTCTAAATTTAGATCATCTCTAGATTTTTGTTACTTGCAGAAACTTCTGATTTGGGCAACCTTCTAAAATTAGAGTTTCTAAAATAAATAAAAACTTCCAATTTTAAAGAGTTACCACAAATAGAATTTTTCTAAAATTAACATTACTTCTAAAAATAAATAATTCAAATGAAAATTTTCTAAGTTCCCCAGCAACAGTGCCAAAAACGTATTGTATTTTAAATTTATACTCGGAGTGTAGTGTATAATAACCGATATTAATGCAACCGTCATTTTCAAAATACGCACAAGTTTCGTAACCACTAACTGAAAATGCATTTCGACTTCAAATCTCAAAAGATATATCTCTCAGAAAGACTGTCGCTTTGAGATTGGGTTAAATTTTCTCAAAAGTATGTGTGAGCTGAATAATTTCTCAAATACAAATATCTCACATATTTATCACCAAAAAATGACATATATCAAAGAAAACATAGATCTCACGAAAGGACGTCATTTTCCTGAGAACGTTTGAAATAATACACTATTATTATTCCTCGTCTATTCTCCACTTTAAATAACATATTAACTGAGGATCAATAGGACTTCCTAATAGCACGAAACGTGGCTTAGGACCGGGTCATATCAAAGAAGGATATAAAGATTCTAAAATAAATACTTAGAATAGAAAAGTTAGAGGTCTTCAAAATTTTAAAATGGGATATTCTTCCTCTAATACTATTTTTTAACACTCAGAATTTCAAACCATTTTTTTTCTTTCTATCTCATCTTTTTTTTTTCTCACATCCTTCTTTTGATGTATGGATATTCCCTTTTTTTTCTTCATATTTTTTTCGGCATATTTCTGCTCTTGGTGTGGCTACTGGGATTAATTCTCTCCAGCATCTGTAACACCCCAGATTTTCTTTAGATTATAAATAAATTGGATTTGTCCATTTGAATTGCAAATTAATTGAATTTGAGATTAAATGGTTGAAATTGACATTAGATGGGCAAAGAAATGGGTCAATTACCCAATTATGACCCAATGGGTCATGGGTAAACTTGATTTTAAAGTAATTGGGTAAGTTTAAAGTAAATGGGTCAATTACCCAATTAAGACCCAATGCATTAAAGTCCGCCTCATCAAGTGAGGTGGCATGTGAGTGCTGTGGCATTGCCATGTGGCATACATGTCATCACATGGAAGCCGACTAAGTAAGGAGGTCACATCATCAAGTGACATGGCCAAGTGGGACCCAAGTGCCATGTGGTGACCAAGTCACCACATGCATGGCCGGCCATGACCTGGTTGACTTTGTCGACCACAAGTGAGTTCAAGTGAATTAATGTATTGTTTGAATTGAGAAGATGAAGGGTTTTCATCTCAGGAGGCATGAAGCCAAAGGACTCATTGGAAAAAGGAGACCGAAGAAAGGTATGTCTAAGGCTTGATAACATAGGAATAAATCCAAGGAAATCATAGCTTTCGTCATGGTGTGGCCGAACCCATGGGTCCCATGATGGGTTGGAATGAATGGCCAAATTGTTATAAGGCCATGGAACTGGAAATCCATCCAAAAGATGGTTATGGATTGAAAGAAAACAACTATAGGCTTAAATCCAAAACCATGTTATAATGGTACAATGATTGGATAGATTATGAAAAACCCCTAACCTTGGCTAGTGGGTAAGATAAACTTATTACGTGAAGGGTTGAAGATGAAATCCATGTTTAGATATGATGAAGAATGAATTTTAGGAGAAAGGCACAAGATATGCAACCACAGAGAACTGACAAAAAGTCAGTCCACTGAATCTCAGGATTCAATCGATTGAAAGTGTGCGGCCGGGCACATAAGGGATATCTGGGTGTTTCAGCCGATTGAATCAGTCGACTGAAAGTGGACTGGCAAGGCATAAAAAGGAACTGACCCAAAGTCAGTTGACTGAATCTCATGATTCAGTCGACTGAAAGTTCACTGGCTAAGCACAGATGGGGTCTATTGGTATTTCAGTAGACTGAATCTTATGATTCAGTCGAATGAAGGTATACTTACCAAACACGTAAATGATTTATTGGTATTTCAGTTGATTGAACTTTTGATTCAGTCGACTGAATGTATACTGGCCGAACACGCAAATGATCTGATCCAAAGTTAGCCAACTGAATCTGTGATTCAGTTGACTGAAAGTGTACTGGCCGAGAACACAGAGGATTTGACCCAAAGTCAGCCGACTAGATTCAGTCGACTGAAAGTTTACGGTCAAGTTTATACAGTACCTAGTTGTATTTTCAGCAGACAAAAACTTTGCGGATAAAGAACAGATGGTATCTGGGTGATTCAATCGATTGAATCACAGATTCAGTCGACTAAATTGAAAAATTATGATTTTGGATTATCATCCAGAGCCTCTTGTAAAGTGTAAGGGGTGATGAAATTAAAAATGGAAAATCAAATTAATATATGTGGTTGAATTTAATAAGGTAAAGAGATTCGCAAGGGATTGTGATTCGTTTCACGCGATCGTTAGTATTATCCTCACAAGACAAGCAAGGATAGTGTATTGGACATTGGTAGGATTCCTACCTTATTGAAAACACTTTGGAATATGATATGTACTGGTTTTTATTCCAAATATGATGATTACTTTGATTAAACAAATTGTATATGTTTATGAGCTGATTTTCAAATGATGTGATGTGTTTTAAATAAAATGGCATTCTTACATACATTACCTTATGCATGGCATGGGAGGGAACATATAGGACCAGTAAACTAAGTTCTGAGTGGCCCGGATATGACTTGGGCTTCAGACTAGCTTGTAAGAAGCTATTGAACTGTTGAGATTGGCTTTGTCCAGTTGAAAGGAAAGGTATGGCTTATTGGACCAAAGAGCTCCTGGATAGGCAGTCCCGAAACCCTACGCAGAGGGAGGAGGAGTCCACACTCTATCGGTAATCCCGATTAATTTGTAGATGGGTATACAGTGCCCTGGTGGTTACCGCCTCAAACACTGTGTACATAATTGGCCAAGGAAACTATTGATATGATTGATGATGTGATTGATATGGACATTGGGTGAGAGTTCATTTGGCATTGACACCCATGACATGACGCATATACTAGCATGATTATGATGTGAACATCATGCACTGTTTTTAGTATTTACAAGATATTTTTTCAAATATGACATAATGTATATACCATTGATTTAATATTACTCCTATGTGTATCCTAGCCTTAATTGGAATACTTATTGGGCATGTTGACTAATACCCTACTTCTACCCTATAAATGATAGAATAGGGAATGGTAAAAAAGTACGATGGACCGGAAGGGAGCCAAGCATAGGAGCTTGGGAAGATTATGTTTAAATTACTCAGTTTTAATTTCAACTGATGTATTGGGAGGATTACATTTTGGATTGTAATAACTTAGACTTATTTTCTATAGTTTGATAATATTTAAGTTTTATTTTAAGTATATGGTGATTGACTTTCCTTGCCTAATAATGACAAGTATATGAATAATATCTTATTCATATAAATAATTTCGCAAGTATTCAGAAAAGCGTGTGAAATGTCTTAGTGAATTTAGTCCACGCACACGTAATGGTGGCAAGTTAAGGGTCAGATTTTGTAAACTCGGACTTGACTCGCGTTATGGCGTCCCGCTTTCTCTCACTCATTTAAAAAAAAATATATACTCTGATTTTTGTGAAGTCGAGCGGAAAAAAGCGGGGCGTTACAGCAACGGTGCCAAAAACTTGTTGCGTTTTAAATTAATACTCTCAAATGCACGAATCATTTATAATATAGCTTATGAGTGCGAGCTCTAACCCATTGAAACTTAGGAAAATATATCCTTGAAAATATACCATTGAATTATGTAGTTTAAGAAATCTAGAAAATTATGGAAACAAATCTTAAACATGGAATTAATTCGCTAATGTATGAAATTTAATTTTAATTTTGAAACCTTCTATAAGTAGGAAAAATGGTCTAAAATTAGAAACCACGTCTAAACAAAAAACTATCCATTAAGAAATCTAATTTTCATGAAAAAGATAAAATTTATTCTAATTTATTTTAAGATGGTGGAATTAATCTAAAAAATTATAAATAATCTTAACCTAATTTAGAATACAAAGTTTAGATGCAATTAATTAATTTACTAACCGAGTTCACCAATTTTAAGAGTTTTGAATTTTTAAAAAATAAAAAAAATAAAATTACCTCTGACATATTTACAGTTGAACTGGCTCAAAGAATGAAAGAGGCTTATTTTCCATATTTTGAAAAAAAATAAAGGCCTAGACTAAAGAGCTCACGTAAATTACTAACCATGCATTCTTTTATCAATTAAAATTTCAAATATGATACCCATGAATTCAATAATTAATAATTTTTCAAATTAAACTTTGACTAACTAGAATTTAATTATTTTTTCTCCAAACCTAAATATTTCAGTGCACTCCTGAAACCAAGAGCCTTAAATCGAAGAAGGAAGTCTAATTAGTCTAAATATTTCAGTTTATCTAATTTGAAAAATTTAGAATTAAATCCAACCCGTTCTTTATAAAAAGAATTAAAATAAAACAAAATTATCATATCACATGAGTTAAATAATTGGAAAACCATAAACTAATATTTCAACACACCTTTTAATTTATTTCAAATATGAAATTGAAATTATAACTCAATTGAATTTTGGAATAAAAAAACAAGAACAAAATGTAAGAATAAAAAATAACCTAACATGAGACCCTTACAAAGTTGGACCCTTACACTCTCGTCTTATCTTCTTCTATTCCTTTACTCCTTACCAACGCCAATCCTCAATTTTCTCTTACCACGTTTGAATTTTTCCTTAGCCCAGCAATCAATTTATAATATTTGGAGGGGATAAACTGGGCACGGCCAGGTGGGACCCATCTACAGCCGATTCTATTCCTTCCACAATTCTGTACGGCCGACTTCTCATGTTTTCTATTTTTATTTGTTTATTCCTCAATCACCCTATTATCCTCTCTATTTTTTTCTGCATTGCTGCCTAGGAACAGTGAATATGTATGGTACAACTTATCTCTCTCACTGCTTTTGCTTTCTATTATTTTCTACCGAGGTTTTCTCTCTTCCAACGCTTTCAGCAAATTCTTTTTTTTTTTTTTTTATCTCGAAACAACCCTCTCTGATCTATTTTATTTCTTTTCTTTTACTGTCTCTATTTGCCAAGGACAGCCACGCCTGGGCGAATGGGATGAGGATCCCTCTTTGTTCGAATGACAACAATGCTCCCTGAAACTTTCCACTTTGATCGGACTTCTCAGCTTGGCAGTTTTTTTTTTTTTATTTTCTTCTCATTCTATTTTCTTATGTGCATGAGCCATCGCCGATCAAGGTTAGATTTTGTTGCTGTTTGGAACTGTTCTGTTTTGTCCTGGAACGCTTGGTTGCTGCATTACCTGCAAAGGCTTTCCATGCTTCTAATAATGGTGTTGTTGATTGCCTTTGCTATCCTTGTTTCTCACCTTTTGAACAAATCTTTCTTGTTTTCAAAAGATTTTTCTGCTATCCCCACCGTCTCCGCTTCAGCTACTTGCAAGATCGGTTGCTGTATCTTCTCTTTTCTTATTCGGCTGCCACCTCTTTCATGAATTTTATTCTTCTCTTGGTGTTCTGGCGGATTCTTTTTGCTTGCAATGAAGTTTGGCAAAAACATCCAGAGAACATGGACAAATAACATATTCACCATGCAAATACCTGGCCCGAGAGAGAGAATTGTAGAACGGTACTGTTGCCTGAAAGGTTGGGTTCTAACAGATAGGCTTTGTACGACTTGAAGTGTTGGCTGATTGCTTGAAGGATATATAGGTTCCACATCTGTCTTTTCTTCTTCTACCAACACCAAAGTTTCTTTGCTTGATTTCTCAACAAATCTCTTCACCGCCTCTGCTATCTCAGTTATGGCTGCTTTATGTTTGTCGTCCACATGTCAAAATAGGAATCACCACCGAAAACATCCTCTGATATCTACTGTGTTTCTTTTTTTCTAGTTGCTCCAGCTGTCCACGGTAAAGAAAACACAACCCCTCTCCTTCACCTTTGGCTGCTTTTCTTTCTTGCTTGCAACTCTTCTCTATGATTTCTTTTCTTTCACGAAGACGCTGCATACAGATTTGCTCCACTTCTTGTTTCTAAAGATTTGGCTGCACCCAATATCTATGTACTTCCACCGATCCTGCCAACAATATCAACCAATGTTTGCTGCTATATTTTCAATGTTGGGCTGGCCTTTGTTTTCTAGTTGACTATAAGATCTCTTTCTCGACAACTGTTGTACAAACTGGTTGTTGCTGCACACGATGGGTTCTCAGAAGGTTGGAGTCTAGGACTGGTCTGCACACAGACGCCGCTTCTGACTTGGCTGGATGCTCTGTACAATTTTAATAGTTTCAGCTGCAACGGTTTCTCTAAAAGGATGGACAAGGCTCCTGTGTACATCAAAGTCTGCCAAGTGGAATGTGCGCATAAGCATTGGTCGACCAATGTTGGACTTAGGCACATTCTCTTCACATACATTCAATCTCCACATACTTCAACCTTCATGGCCCTAAATTGGCTTTCCAGAGACTTTTTAATAACTACTTTACCACTGACATTAAATTCAAAAAATATATTAAATTAATCCAAACTCTCATACTGAATTTGAATTATTCAGTTTACAATAAAGCCCTAAAATCTGTAGTAAAATAATCACTAAAAATCTACACTAGCACTTTCATCAAAAAATCTGCATTTTCTTCCCGAGTTCTTCTCATATCTTGTATTCTCCAGAAAAACCTGTAAAAATCTCAAAATTCTAATAAGTAATATTAATAACACACAAATCAATGGCTAACTAATTCAATATCCAAAGGTAAAATAGTCTTTTTTCTGTGCTCATCAAATGTGAGAGAGTTTCTACATGGACTTGAGTACCATTATGTATCACTTGTGAATGTTGTACATGTGTATAGTTGAGCTATATATAAATTGGTTTATGTGTGCTATGTGGTTAGCAGTGGTGGGATTCAAATAATAGTGGTGTAATTTAAGTGGTTTATGGTTCATGGGATGAATGTGTGATTTCCTTTTTCGGATGTATTTCAAATATCTTAAATGAAGGTCGTTATGGTGATGTTGTGTATTGTATTGAGTATTTGAAGAGGTGTAGCTTGGGTTGATGAGAAACTATGAGGTAGTGATTAGTATAGATGATGTCATATGTAGAATAAACATTGTAATGATGATGAGGGTGCGTAGAAGTGTTCGCAACTGTTGTGCCACACACGAAAGGATTGATGTAGCCATAAACCCAAAGTTAAGGGCGAGTTCATGCGTAGAAGTGCATGCATGGGAAGTGCCACGCTTGAACCCAATTGAGGTTTCATGGAAGTTGAGATGTATTTTGTTGGTAGAGTTTTGAAATTACGGTGAATAGTGACAAGGACGTAAGTCTCATTTCTTTCTATATTCGAGGAAAGTAATTATAATTCCTTGCATAGTTAATTCTTTGATGTTACTAACCCCTCACAAATATAGAATACGTTACGAAGGCAGGACCAGTAGGGCCAAAGGAACAAGTCTAGCCATTATGTAAAGAAAGCATATATCTATTTTGTGTATAAAGATGTGACATACATATTTGACTATTTGATATATTGTAGTTAAGGGGATAGTCTATGAACTTGTATTTTGGGAATGTGAAGCAACCTTTTGTATATATCTATTGTGAAAGTAAGGACTCGTTAAGGTCCTAAGTAATGTAATGTATGTGACTAATGGTTGTAATCTAGTGTATATATATATATTTATTTGTGTTCTTTAGTGTAATACTTTATCATATATCAGAGTTTATTGATTGAAAATCAACCATACAATCATTCACCATTAAACTTCATATTCGACAAACCTGAACATCATAATCACAGGATCAGGATTGATTAATGCTTGATACATGAATTAATCTTAGTGCGGAAATTATAAACACAATAATAAGACATACCTGGATCCATTTGGAGAAGAGAATAATATATGAACTTTCCTTTGATGTCTTAAGGCTTCTTGAAGATAATAAACGAAGAGAATATGTCTGCCTCAGGTTTTACCCCTTTCCTCCTTAATGCCCTCTCCCAAAAACATGAATAGTGCTTTCATTGATGCATTGAAGTGGAGAGAGGCTCTTTTATAGGCAAAGGGAGGACCCAAAAGGCAAGTAAAACTTTTCTTCCTACTTCCATCAAAATAGGAAACTAACTGTTAGTGCCCCGGCTTTGCTGAGTACCTAAGTTTGTCAATTCTATGACTCGGTAAGAAGCGTTTGCTAGAAGCTTGAAGACTCAAGGTGATCAAGATTGAAGATCATGCTGTACCGGATTAAAGCTCATCGTTATGGCAATCACAAAACAAGTATTTGGCCATAAATATCTATAGGTGGTACACACACCTTTGGAGGACCATTCGTAGGCTTCGTTGAACAAATGGTAAAATCATAAAAAGCCTAGAAAGAAAGCTTGACAGTGAATTGGAAGCGAACTTGGAAATATGAATTAAGTTCACTGTCAGCTCGACCAGTCGTTCTCACTGACCCCTCGGTGGAGACAGGATCGACACATCGTAGTCATAGAATGGTTCGCCAGATTGAAAAAGGTTGTGTATTATAGAACTGTCATTCTGGGTATGCCTCTAATCGAGAGTCTCGTATGCACCGACCCCTCGATGATGAACTTAATGACCCCTCCCGTTCAACGACTCGCCGATGATAACTTATGAGTTCTGGAACTTAGAACTCAAGTGGACTTTCGAGAAAATAGACATCTCAACAATTTAAGACCAATTGAGAGTACCAGGACCGACCTCTCGGTAAAGGGCTACAGGAAGTTCTGGGCAGGGCAAGTTTCGGGACATGAAACTCTGTCTACATGGTCTTATCCCAAATCGAGACCCTCATATGGACCGACCTCTCGGTGCCATTACTGTTGACCCATCAGTGACACCGACCTTTTGACCGGGAAGTAATTATACCAATGGGAGTGCATTTATTGTGGAACGGTCCTGTGGTTGAACAGTAATAAATATGAATACCGACTCATCGGTGCCCCCCGACCTGTCGGTACTAGATAGTTTGAAAAACTGTGTTGACTCCTCTACAAATATGAGAGTTGTGTGATCATTTAATTATCTTCCTTGAACTAAGAAAATTCACACTCTAAGGAACGATCAACTCTCTCGTGCCTACACCTGAGAATCATATATAACCAATCTATTGATTGAGTTAGTAAAACAGAGAAAGAGAGGAGAAAAAAAAAAAAGATACCAACTAGGATAGAATCAGTTTCCTAGTCACCCTGAAATTGTGATTCCTCAACGACGGCAACAAGGCGGAGCGTTGGGATTAACTCGGGCACACATTGGGTGGATCTTTGAGAAGCACACAACTTCGAGAAAGAGCTACAAAGCAATTGCTTCTTGGTTTTAATTTTGTTTAAAACCTTTATCCTGAAAATGGATTAAGGAGGCTTGGCTCCGGAACTATTATAAAAAATCTAGAGCGTAGTCTCTGCCATACGTGGTGGGTAGAATTCTCAGCCAATTCAAATATGTGGAATTCTTATTTTTCATGTGTTGGGTGAAATTCCTAACCAATTGAGTGAGGTAGAATTCCTACTTTAATTGTGAGGGTATAAGACCCTACTTAGTGAATTTGGAGATAACTTAAGGTTGAGTTAGTCCTAACAGTGGATGTAGGTTGGCTAGCCGAACCACTCTATATCTTGTGTCCTTGTGTTTTTGACGTTAGAGTGAAGTTCTTATGTTAATTGCCTAATCACATTTTCTAACACACACACATACATACTTGATTGTTATATTCGCTGCACTTAATTAATCAATCAAGTAATTTTTAAAAGGACCAGCAATTTTTAGATTGATTTATCCACGCCCCACCCCTCGTCTAGGGTCAATCATGTTCTAACACCAAGGGAGAACTTTCAATTGGCATCAGAGTCTAGTGCTCTTTACAAGGATTTAATCATTCGAGTTGATCCAAGTTAGAACACCATGGGAGATAGTCATGCAATATCCAAACCCCCTTACCTCGATGGAACAAACTATGCCTCATGGAAGGCCAAAATGAGAAGTTTGTTTGTTTCCATAGATTCATTAGTATGAGATATTGTAAAGACTGGATGGCAGGAATCCATGGAAGAGAAGATGATAACATCCACCTCAACCATTTTTATGACACCCATACTTTTTGCCTCTTGGACCTCTACTGAAAAAACCGCTCAGACAGTTGATGGCAAACCCATGAATGCCCTTAACTGTGTAGTGTCCGATAGTGAGTACAAGCAAATTATGACATGTGGAATTGAAAAAGGAGGCATGGGAAGTTCTTGAAAGAACTCATGAAGGCACCTCAATAGTTAAGAGGTCCAAACTTCAGATCTGAGGAAGGATGAAGTTTTCATGGATTTCTATTCCAAGATAAACAACATTGTGAATCAAATGTACGCTCTAGGTGAAGGGATACCCGAAGACAAGGTATGTACAAAAATTGTACGGAATCTTGTAGAAATATTCAAGCCCAAGGTTGTGGCTTTGGAAGATAATAAAGATGTGTCTCTAATTAAGATCGATGATTTGGTTGGTTCACTACGAACCTATGAAATACACTTTGAACAACCAAAAGAAAAACGTATTGCCTTGAAATCTCCTTAAAACAAAAGAAAACAAAATAAAAAGACGATTTTTTCAGAAGAAGAGTTTTCAAGTGATGAAATGGCAATGTTTGCCAAAAAATTTTATAAAAAATTTGTTAAAAGAAACAACTTGAGAAGAATTGGAAAAGGGTGAATCAAGTAAAAGATACCCTAAAAGGCAAGAGGAAATTAGAGGGAAAGGGAAGGAGAGAGAGGTTCCCAAGGAGCAAACTTATTATAATTGTAAGGGGAGAGGACATTTCATGAACGAATGTCGCTCAGATAAAATTAAGAAGGCTGTGAATGTGGGTGTGACCCATTTAGAAACCTCTAAATCAGAGAGTGATTCTGATAAAGAGACTCAAGGAAAAGTTGATGTATCAGAAAGTCTCATAGCCTCGATCATTGGTGATTACGAAAATCCCACAGTTGTAACGTAGGATGATGAGAGTGAAAATGATGAAAATCTTCAAGCCTCCTACAGTGCCCTACTCCTTGACAGTGAGAGGTTGGCAAAGAAATTAGACAAGGTAAAAAATGAAAACTTGAACCTCTCTAATCAAATGGAGGATTTAAAGACTGAAAAAACTCTCATAACCTTTAAGTTGGAACTCTCTGACAATGAAAAATCAAAACTAAAAGAGAGTCATAAAGACATTTAAGAAGAGATAAGTATTCACTGTAAGGATGTCGAGAATCTATGGCATCATAATAACCTTCTTGAAGAGGATGTAATAAAATTATCTTTGGAAGTTAAGGAATTAAAAATTCATAAAGAAAAAAATTCAAGGTAAGTTTACCCAAGGAGATGAAAGACTTAAAAAACTCCTAGGTTTGGGTAAACAATATGGTGATAGGTCTGGTCTTGGTGCCTCATCCACCAAAGAACCTATGAACCATGGGGTATATGGAAAAACAAATGTCTCTCACCCTTCAACGGGAAAGTGCTATTTCTGTCTCAAGATTGGGCATTTCAAAAGAAATTATTACCATTGGAAGAGACACTTGGAAAGGCAAGCACAAGCTGAAAGACACAATCCAATAAAGCCTATGCCTAAAAGACATCCACCAACATCTAACCTTAAAAGAAACTCAAGGAAGATAGACACAAGGCAAGACTCTTTATTGAGACAGTTGAATCACGTCTTAAAAGAATCGAAGGACTCCAAGTTTGGTCATCAAATGTACGATAATAGGGGTGTGTATGCAACACCAAACGCCACAATCTTTGTACCCAGGAGATAGACCACCATTCATATTTTGTTTTGGTTTAAGATTCACTTCCATATCTTAGACCACTACAAATGGACTTACAAGAGACCATGTGAGCTCACATAGCAGAAACGTGTTGTCACATGAGGAGAGAAAAATTGGCTAACTAGAAGTCTAAAATGTACTCTTCTTGGCTATAGTACATATTTTACTTGGAAAGTCATGCATTCCATTCAAAGTATTTTGAACTTTATGTGTTTTGGAATGTAAATTTTGATCATGTAGATGTTTTAATGATTTGATGAATTATTTTTAGCATATCTGTGTTTTATCATATTGGAATAGATCTGTGTATGCCATGCTTAGAATATGATTTCATCAAGTTGCACAAATCAGGGATGATTGCTCTGCTATCTAAACCTCTCGGTATAGTCAATATGTCTGTGCGACAGACATGCCGGTACTGTGCTAAATCAAGCATTGTAGAAAAGGGCAAAAATTGTTGAAAGGCTCGACCTGTAGATGGAAACGATATGTTGGTGAGACAAAATGTTTACGTTAAAAAGGACATTTTCTGCGAAAACGACAATTCATTCGAATTTGTGGTCTCCTCTCCCGTGCAGGTCTGGTGATCTCCCTTACACCGCCCGTGCCTTAGACTAGTCGACACAACCTCTCGGAGTGATTTCTCGCCGGAAAACCATAGGGTTTTTGTTTATCCCATCTCTAGAAGCTTGAAAATCACTGTTTTTGAGATTTTCTTAGATTAGTTGAGGTCCAGTCTTCACCTCATCCACTTCTAAGCCACTGTTTGAGGATCTCCTCTTGGAAAAACCATGCCCAAAAAGATGGTAACCCATTCACACCTTCAGACCTCTGAAGAACGAGGAGAAACCAATTAGTGACCCAGAATCAAAAGATTAGCCTCTCGATCTTGCCCTGGCCCTAGCTTTAGAAATCCTGCGTCTGTTTAGGCTGGTAAGTTCACTCTCTCTCCTCATAGACCAGAATCCAGTTCTCACTAGAAAACCCAACTAGAGGTTGAAGATTACCCCATCATTGACAAAGATGTCATCTTCATCGAAGAACGTCGGGAGGGAAGGAGAGAAGATACAAAAGAGGAAAATGGTCTTAGAACTAGTAACGAAGACCATATCATTATCCTTGATGACAGGAGTAAGGAAGAAAGTCATCGTTCTGAGGACTTTTGGAGAGACACTAAGGAAGAAGAAGAATACCAATATCCCCCTCAAAAAAATGTCAGCATGAGCAGAAGGGTCTTCACACTTGAAAGGAGAATGAACAACCTTGAAAGAAATCTAGATAACATCAGGTTATCTGTCTAGAAACTAGTCTCTGTTATCTCCTCCTCTGCCAGATCTGGTAGCACAAATCCAGATTCTCTATCCCCTTCTCCTCCAACACCTCCACAAGATGGCCCTGCTTAGGATAGTTCTTCATGTTTTTATGTTTTGAATTTTGAAAAACTATACGTTTTGATATTTTGTCTAAGCATCCATGATGCCCCCTCCAAAACCATATGTACTGCACATTTTGATTATCAATGATATGATATGGTTTGCTATGGTTTGATGTGTGCTAATTTGATGGAATAACTTCTATCTCATGTCTATAATTAACATGGATTTTGTTAAATAGACTAATATACAGGTTGTGATGAGTTGGTTTTGTATTGGCATGTTAGGGAGATAGGGATCGGGCTATGATATTGCACACATCTTTGAGAATGGGGGATCACAAAATATGTGTTGTTTAGCACCTTTTACTAGTCATGACAGTGTAGGGAGGAAGGATGATGCAAGCTTGAAAAAAAACTTGGAGAAACATAAACTTAGAGGCAACTAAGTTTATGGGGGAGTTAAGTCAAAGAAACTAGAAAAAATAGCTTGGAGAATGGGGAAGAAGACTCCAAAAAGGGAAGCTAGGTAAGTTAGGTTGACCCCTTTTGGGAGAACACCTTTTGCACAGCTCTTAAAGGAGGAGAAGAAGAAAAACAGTAATGCAATGGCTTGTATTGTGGGAGAGATCAATGCTTGAATGCATGAGAAACATGCATTGATCAATGGAAATATTAACTGAGTTGGATGTGAACTCATGGAAGCATTAAATACAAGAAGCATGGGGGAGTGCTTGAAATTCAATTCCTTCAAAATGAAAGGAAAATCGATGTCTGCCTACTAACCTTTGTCATTTGTTTGATAAAATGGGGGAGAAATTAGTAAAATTTGTTAGACATCAAAGCCAATTAAGAGGAGTAATTGGTAAGATTGGAATAAGCCAATGGATATGGGAATGTCTATGCTTGGAGTTTAGGAAATCAAACTCAAGAAGATCGGGGGAGAAAATCTTCTCAACAATGATAGCTTGGATATGCTAAGGGTAAAGTTGGTTTATAGGAAATCATAGTGTATGGGGGAGCATGAATACAAATCTAGTTTAGTCCATGGATGCATATTTATGTTTTGGACTAACCCCTCTAATGATTTTTTTGTGTTACTTGCTTATGTACTTGAACATGAAAACATGAAATGAAGCAAGCTGAAAAAGAATATGCGAAGATGATAATCTTGTTTTCCATTTAAATATGTACATGTAATCAATGTAATATTTTTGTATTCAAATGTGATGTAATAAAGGTGAGTTTGTAATTGGGTTAGCTTCTAGGTTTTGTCATGAAATTGACAAAGGGGGAGATTGTCAGTGCCCCGGCTTTGCCGAGTCCCTAAGTTTGTCAATTCCATGACTTGGTAAGAAGCACTTGGTAGAAGCTTGAATACTCAAGGTGATCAAGATTGAAGATCATGATCCACAGGATTAAAGCTCATCGTTATGGCAATCACAAAATAAGTATTTGGCCATAGATGGCTTTAGGTTACCCACACCTTTGGAAGACCATTCCTAAGCTTAGTTGAACAAATGGTAAAATCATAAAAAGCCTAGAGAGGAAGCTTGACAGTGAATTGGAAACGAACTTGGAAATATGAATTAACTTCACTTTCAGCTGGACCAGTAGTTCTCACCGACCCCTCGGTGGAGACAGGATCGACCCATCGGTGGTCATAGACTGGTCGGCCAAATTGACAAAGGTTCTGGATCATAGAACTGTCACTCTGGGTATGCCTCTAATCGAGAGTCTTGTATACACCGACCCCTCGGTGACGAACTTAACGACCCCTCACGGTCAACAACTAGCCGATGATAACTTATGAGTTCTGAAATTTAGAACTCAAGTGGACTCTCGAGAAAACAGACATCTCGGCAATTCAAGACCGATCGAGAGTAACAATAGCTACCCCTCGGTAAAGGGCGATAGGTCGTTCTGGGCAGGACAAGTTTCGGGACATGAAACTCTGTCTGCATGGTCTTGCCCCAAATCGAGACACTCGTATGGACCGACCTCTCGGTGCCATGATTGTCGACCCATCGGTGCCCCCGACCTGTCGGTACTGGACAATTTGAAAAACTGTGTTAACTCCTCTATAAATATGAGAATTGAGTGATCATTTAATTATCTTCATTGAACCGAGAAAATTCACACACTCTAAGGAACAATCAACTCTCTTGTACCTACACCTGAGAAGCGTATATAACAAATCTATTGATTGAGTTAGTAAAACAGAGAGAGAGGAGGAAAGAAAATATACCAACTTGGATAGAATTAGTATCCTAATCACCCTGAAATTGTGATTACTCAACGACAGTTACAAGACGGAGCGTCGGGATTAACTCGGGCACACATTGGTTGGATCTTTGAATAGTACACATCTTCGAGAAAGAGCTACAAGGCAAGTGCTTCTTGGTTTTAATTTTGTTTAAAACCTTTATTCTAAGAGTGGATTAAGGAGGCTTGGCTCCGAAACCACTATAAAAAATCTAGAGCGTATTCTCTAGCACACGTGGTGGGTAAAATTTCCAGCCAATTCAAATAGTTGGAATTCCTATTTTACATGTGGTGGGGGAAATTCCCAGCCAATTGAGTGAGGTGGAATTCATATTTCAGTTGTGAGGGTGCAAGTCCCCACTTAGTGAATTTGGAGATAACTCAAGGTTGAGTTAGTTCTAACAGTGTGTAACACCTCGGATTTTCAGATTATTATTTATATGTGAATTATTTTTTTAAATTGTGAATTTTAGAATTGGATCTTATATGGATAAGGAATTGGGCCATGACCCAATTAGGACCCAATTAAAATGTGGAATTGGTTGTATCAAAATTTAAATGAGATAGTGCATGGCCGAATTTTAATTATTAAATCCAAGTTTAGGCGCATAAGAGATATGCATATCTATGTGATATGCTAGAATATTTTGAGGAAATATTTAGGATTATCATATCCAAGAGATTGCCTAAAATTAAATAAAGAAGATATCTAAGAATAAAAATAGATGTGCATGGCCAAATGATAGATATGAATATCTATATGTAATGCTCATAGAATGGGAAACCAAGGTCGGCAATGACCAAAAATAAATATGGGCGCATGGTACATTCTATTATAGGATTAAGGAAGGATTTAATTAAGGAGAGTAAGAGAAGTCAGCCATGGCTAATTAAAGCAAGGGAGGTCGGCAATGGCCATCTATGGCAAGGGGCGCACGGCTAAGGGTTGTTCATCTTAGGAACTTTCTAATGTGGGATTAAGAAAGGCTATAAAAGGAGAGATCAAGAGGGATACACGGTTTTGACATCTTTCATTGTTGAGATTATTCCTCTCTCTCCCTCTCTCAATTCATCACTCTTTCTCACACGGCAAAGGGCAAGGAGAAAGGAGAAGAAGATTGGAAGAGAAAAATCAAGCAAGGAGAGAACAAGAAATCAATCGGAAAGAGGTTAGTATCTTAATGGTATAGTTTTATTTTTGAAACAAAAAGAACCATAGGGTTCGGCGATGGTGTTTGGCCGAACCCCATGGAGGAAGATTGGAGATGATTTGATGATCTTAAATGGAGAGAAAGAACCACACTATGGCCGAACCCCATGGAAAGATTTTATTTAATTGATGGGTTTTAAGATTGAAAACTATGGAGAGTTTTGATGTATTCATTGGATTTATGTTCTTAGATTTTAAATCATAGAAACCTTTGATGGTTGTTGATTTTAGATTCAAGAAATCAATGAAAGAATATGGAATATGGGTCTGCCGTGGCATGGCCGAACCATGATAGTTTTATGGCTAAGAGATTGGATCCATACCAATGAAAAGAAGGGGTGAGGTTCGGCCATGGTGTATGGCCGAGCCCCACCAAATATTTTTAATAAATTGGTGGTTGAGTTTAATGGATCTAAACCATTGATGAAGGTCATGAACCATAGCGTTCGGCCATGGTGATTGGCCGAACCCCATGGGGTTGTTTTTGGAATGGGGATTAAATTTGGAAACTATACAATTATGGAAAGAAGTGCTTAATATGGAAAGGTTACAAATATGGAAAGTATTGCTAAAATTAGAAAGAAATCTAAATATGGAAGGAGTGGCTAAATTGGAAAGCACTTCAATTTTGGAAAGGAGTTTTCTAATCTTAGAAAGTTTCTATTTATGGAAGGAAGGTTATTATTTTTGGAAACCTTCTATTTTGGAAGGTGTTTCCAATTATGGAAAGGTATAAGTTATTTGCGGAAACAATCCAATTAAGGAAAGTGTTTGATAAATTTGGAAACCTTCCATTTGTGGAAGGAGGTTGATAATTTTAGTTAGTTTAATTAAGGAAGGTTGGATTTGAAAAGGGAAGGATTGGATGTCATGAGTGAGGTTCGGCCATGGTGTATGGCCGAACCCCACTAGTAATTATTTTGGAAATCTTTTTAATTATGGAATATGATATCTAATTATGGAATCTATATTTGGAAAGCATTCAATAAAGGAAAGATGGTTTCTAAATTAGGAAACTATCAAATTTGGAAAGATGGTTTCTAATCTAGGAAACTATATAAGTATGGAACATGGTTACTAATTTGGGAAGTTTCTATAATGGGAACTAGTGGCAAAATTGTAAATAACGTCTAAATGGAAAGATCATGGGTTCGGCCATGATGTATGGCCGAACCCCATGAGTTGGTTTATGGATCAAACAGTAACTTAGGCTTTGTGTTTTGTAAATAAAATAAAAGATAAAATGCATGTTATGGATTGGTGGTGAAAGGAATGGCAAAAATGTAATTACACACCAAAGTGAAGAACCATGGGTTCGGCCATGATGTATGGCCGAACCCCATGAGTTGTATTTGATGGATTTGTTTGGTTAAGGAAATTAATAGGGTCTAATTATGGAAGATTTAAAGGAAAGAGGGAAACAATTGCATTTTTGTAAATAGGTGTAAAAATGGTAAGCCATGGGTTCGGCCATGGTGTATGACCGAACCCCATGGGGTTTTCTTTATGGACTTAGAACCTTGTAATCAAGTGGGACTTGGTGTTGATTTATTATTATATTATAAGGTAACGGGATCTCGCAAGCGGTGCGCGATCGGTGATCGAATCTTGGACGGGAACGCAAGGACTTGTGAACGGTTTTTGGTAGGATTCCACCTCTTTGAAACCATGGTCTATGTACTTTGTTTCTATCTTGTGTTGATGAAAATATGTTTCAACTGATATGCTTTATTTGAATTTCAAATGCTATGTTTAAATTGTTTTAAAATAGCATGGATTAATTATGTTTCAAAAGGTGATTTTACATGCTAGGTTTATTTGTGTGAAGAGCATGTGTTGGATATGTTTTCAAATGATGATTTTCAATGCTATGTTTATGTTATAAAATAGCATGTGTTTCATTGGCATCTCATGCATAGCATGGGGTGGAGGATTTATAACCGGAGGGGTCACACTCTGTCGGGCCGTCTGAAAAACCTATGTGCAGTACCTTGATGTGATTTTCATCAAGAAGATTCCTGAGGGTCCACATTCCGTCGGGGCGTCCGAAAGACCTATGTGGTGGGTACATTTATGTACATGTGATGGGTGGGACTCATTGCATATTTGTCATCATTGCATGGCATGGATTTTATATGGTTTTGATATCACTATATTATTAGATATGTTTTGTACTAACCATGTGTTAGCCGTAACTGGAATACCTACTGGGCTCGTTGTTCTAACGCCCTACTTCTACCCTAGTTGATGATACAGGTATTCAGGGGAACGATGAACGTAAGACGGACCAGTCATAGGAGCTTAGAAGATTTATTTTACATGTTTTGAATAAAGTTACTTATGGACTTGTAATTGAGTAACTAGTTTCGGATTGTAATAACTTAGATGGTTGGATGTTTAGTTGATGATTATGACATTTAAATATTGATTAAGGACTTGACGTACTTTGCTATCTGATTGGAATAGAACTTGGTTCTATTATGTTTCTGCATTTTGATGTTATGATTCCGCAGATTATGATTTTATTCCGCATCTTGATATTGCTATGTGTGAACCGTTTTATTGGACTGAGTCCATACACACATAGGATTGGCCAGTCAAGGGTCGGACTTTGGAAGTTCGGACTTAGCTCGCGTCGTGTTGTCCCGCGCTCTATCACTCTACTCTTTTATAAAATAAAAAAAAATAGGCTCTGAATTTACGGGTAAAAGCGAGTGAAAAAGGGTGGGGCGTTACAGTTGGTATCAGAGCAAACCCAAAACTTGAATCTTCGGGGTAAGTTAATCCGGTCTCCGTGCATTAATTTACTCCGTTAGACTCAGGCGGATGATAGCAAAGGAAGTACAGTCAAAATAATCAGATTATCAAACGTAGCAACATAGGATGTATTTCCCCAGAAAACAAGGCAAAAATCAAGAATGCTTATTTGGAAATTTTCCCCAACAGGTAGGAAATACAAGTTTTGCTTATGGAAACTAAGTCTTGATGTTTTCAATGGCTTAGGGAAAAATGGCTCCAAAGGGAAAGTCAACAAAAAATATCCGACAGAACCTAAAAGGGGGTGAAAAGGAGGAACAACATTCTCATCATGAGGAGGAACAACATTCTCATTATGAAGAGGAACAACATTCTAGGAAGAACATCACTCTCACCACGAGAAGGAAGAAAATAGTGTAAACATACAAGTGGTACCTCCTGAATTACAGAATCTGTTTCAAGCGGTGGTTACTTCAGTGCTTCAACAACATATGAATGAGAATGGAACCGCCAACGGAACCAATGACAGGAGTATGGTCAGGGATTTCCAGCAACAGTGCCCTCCTTACTTCAAGGGAAGAGAAGGGGCTGTCGGAGCGGAAAACTGGCTAAGAAGATTTCTCAGATTCTGACTCTATTGAATATCACGAATCATGCTCATAAGATTTTATTGGTCACGTCACAACTGATTGATGATGTTTGTAAATGGTGGGAGGTGATAGAGAAGCAGCGGGCACTTCTTCCAGAAGGAGAAAGGACTGCTATGACTTGGGATCAGTTCTCAGCTACCTTCCTGGAATACTATTTTCCTGAGGAGGAGAAGGAGTGCCAAATACAGGCTTTCCTATCTTTGGTACATGGTACCATGACGGTGGCAGAATACCACTAAGAGTTTCTCGATCTATCTGTGTATGCATTCTATATGGTGGATACTGAGCATCGAAGGGCACGGAAGTTTGAGCGGGGCCTTCGGCCTAGCATAAGGGCCAAGGTAACTATATTCAAGGCACCCACATTGGCAGAAGTGGTCAGCAGGGCCACAATAGCAGAGCGGGAATTGGCTGAGTTGACGAGATTTGACAATCGCCGAGCTCCTAGTGGGAGGGGTAAATTCCAGCCCAACAAGAGGTTCCGACCGAACTCTAGCAGACCCGCACCATCTACTGGGTCAACAGGGGCTTTCGACCCAACCATCCCTCCCCATCTGCATCAGTCACTCAGGGTCCCAGAGGGGTGAATAACTGCTTCCATTGTGATCAGCCTGGTCATTTTAAGAGGGAATGTCCACAACTCAACAAACCCTCATATTCCAGAGGCTCATCTCGTCCACCAGTTAGGCCAGCAAATTCACGTGGGGGCAGGACAGTTAATCAGGCGCGGCGGCCACCTATAGGATCTGGACGGGTATTCACCTTAGCACCACCAGCAGCAGAGGATCATTCAGTGATTCAAGGTATGGCAGTAGTCAGTAGTTCTTACGCCTTTGCATTACTTGATTCGGGAGCATCACACTCTTTTATATCTGCTGCATTTGTAACTGCTACTGGTACATTGGTACAAAAACTGTCCACATCATTCACTATTGTATCTCCCGTCGGAGACACATCATTGGGGCTTATATACACAACAGTGAATACAGAACTTGCCGGACTCAGATTTGAGTTCAATTATTTGGTGATTGATATGTCAGAATATGATATTATTTTCGGTATGGATTGATTGGCTAGCTTTAAGACCAACATTGATTGTTATCGTCGCAGGGTGACATTTTGGTCGCCCGAGGAAAAACAACATGTGGTGCGTACTGACAAGAAAAGTAGACTGCATGAAGGGTTGAATCATCAGGTGTTGAACATTATCAGAATCAACAAGACACCGGTGGTTGAATTTCCAGAAATAGTAAAGGACTATGCGGACGTCTTTCCAAAGGAACTCCCTGGTTTGCCTCCCATGAGGGGGATCAATTTTGAAATCAAGTTGTATCCTGGCACTGCACCAGTGTCATTACCACATTACCGTATGGCACTAAAGAGATGTTTGAGTTAAAGAAGTAGATTGATGAACTGCTCAGATTGGGGTGCATTCGGAACAGTACATCGGCTTGGGGAGCTCCAGTTTTATTTGTAAAGAAAAAGGATGGTTCACTCCGTATGTGTGTGGATTATCGAAAATTGAACCTGTAACACCCCGATTTTTCAAAGATATGAATATTTACAAAAATGCCATTGGAATGGTAAATTAGAAGGTTATGATTGTAGATGAGAAAATGGTGGGGCCCATTGTTCAAATTAAGACCCAATGTTCATATTATAAGGATCAAATTAAAGTAGATGGGCAATATACATCTAATTGGGTCAAGATGGTTATTTGGGTGAAAGGACCCAATTGGGACCCGATGGGTCATGATGGGCTCATTTGACCATTGGGTGAGCCCAATCTTAATTGGGTTATACTGAATGGATTTGAAATTAAATAAAGGATAAATGGGTAGGCTTGATGCAAGTGTGTAAACCACATTCAAATGGCTAAACCACCCATGAATGGGTCATGGCGCCAATTGGGTCAATGAGCTAAATGGGGACCCAATGGGTCGTGTTGATCATGTTGACCATGGTTGACCATGTGGACCCTCAAGTGAGCTCAAATGTGAGTTAAATCAGGTTGAGTTGGGACTGAAATGAGTTGGATTTGAATTAAGTAATGGAGTTGACTCAAGTGCATTAAATGAATGGCATTAAATGTGGTGAGTTGGGCTAATGAGTTGGGTGAGTTAAATTGGAAATCAAAGTCAAGTGAGTCAAATGGAGAGGTGAAGGGTTGCCTTGGTCTCAAACACCACCAAACATAGGTCCCACACGTTGATGGCATGGAGTGTTTCCCATGTATAAGGTTTAATGAAATGAGATAAAATCTCATGGGGAATATGGAGGGTTTTCGTCTCATAATGGAAACCCAAGCTCCAACGTTGGGAGTGCCAAGGGATGCCTTGGTTGGCAGCAACTGACTCCTTGGTTAGAGCAAGAATTAATGAGGGTAATTGAGAGGATTTTGGGGGCTGTTTTACAAAGGAGGTTCACTACCCTTTGGCCGAGTTTCACCTCAAAGGAACCATAGAATTCATCTCTTTCTCTCTCTCTCAAAAACCCATCCTCTTGGCCGAATTATCCTTTGGTGTTTCACCATTGTTCAAGCTTTCAATCAGCTAAGGACTAAGGGAGCAAGAAGGAAGAAAGCAAGGATCAAAAGGAGAGAAGAGAAGCAAAGGAAATTGGTAAGTGTTTACATAAGAATTTAGTTAAATAAATGGGTAAAAGGGAGCATGATTTGGCCATGGTATGGCCGAATCAATCAAGGGTTTAAACTTTGGATAAAGGTTGTTTAAAAAGGATAAAAATGGATCATTGGGTTCGGCCACTTTGGATGGCCGAACCCCATGAAAAGAGTTGGTTATGTTGATGGTTTTTGAAGGCTAAAAACTATGCAAAACCATGGAGATTTTTACATGTTTTAATGAGACACAAAGTGTATGTTAAAGAGGTTCAAATCATAGGCCATAGGGTTCGGTCACTTGGGATGGCCGAACCCCATGAAATAGCTTGGTTATGTTGATGGTTTTTGTAAGTTAAAAACCATGCAATATGATGGACAGTTTTAGATGTTTTATTACACATAAGATATATGTTTAAGAAGTTCAAATCATAGGCCATAGGGTTCGGCCACTTGTGAGGGCCGAACGCCATGAAATGAGTTGACAAGTTTATGGTTAATTGTGATGGTTTTTGAGAGATAAAAACCATACAATATTATGGCGTGTTTATGTGATTTAAATGGAGTTAAGGCTAATGTGTAGGATCGGCCAATGTATGGCTGAATCATATTATTTTTATGATTAAGATATGTGTATGAACCATGCACAAGAATGGAAGGATTGAGCCAAAGAGAACCATAGGGTTCGGCCATGTGTATGGCCAAACCCCATGAACCATTTTATGGGATAAATGGACCCTTGTATGGGTATTTGGATTTTTAAGTTCATAATTAGTAATTGATAATGGTTTATATGATGTTTTAAGAGCTTAACATAGATGAAAGAATGATGGATTTAGATGTGTATAATTCATCAACAAGAATGGCAAGTGGAGCACCAAAACCAAAAAGGGGTGAGGTTTGGCCATGGGGTATGGCCGAACCCCACCAAGTGATTTGAATGGCATTTGAATGTGATTAGAATGGATTAAGAGATCCAAATGGGATTAGTGAGGTTGGGCCATGTTGTATGGCCGAACCCCACTAAGGTGGTTTTATGGATCTTGTTTTTCTAAGCAAGATTAAATATGGTTTAAGTCTAGTGGCAAAACTGTAAATACAGGTAATAATGTAAATATGGATAGAGAAGGATTAAAGAACTTACAAAAGGGGTCAAACCAAAGTGGTATGGTTCGGCCATGTTGTATGGCCGAACCCTACCAAGTTATATTATGTAATATAAAGTGTTTATATGGATGGTATTGATCAAATGAAAGGAGGATCCAATCCATAGTGGGTGAAGTTCGGCCATGGGTATGGCCGAACCCCACAAGATGGTTTATGGGATCTAGACTTGATAAGAAATTAAAAGGTTAAGTTATTAACTTACTGTTATATGAACAAGGTAACGGAACTTGAACGGCGTACGAATTGTGATCGGGTGAAGCTTAAGAAGAAGGACATTTAAGTGAACTTTTCTGTAGGTTTCCTACCTACTTGTAACCACTTTTATAATTGGTTTTTTATGAGATATATTGTTATAGCTTTATGTTTCAAATTGGTTTTGAATGATGAGATATATATTTACAATTGACATATATTGACATTGCATGGCATGGGTGATGATATAACTTAATGATAAGGTTCCTATCCATAGGAAATGAGGAGTACTGTGGATTACCTTGACATGAGATTCTTATCCATAGGAAATGAGGAGTACTGTGGATTACCTTGACATGAAAGTCTTATCCATAGGAAATGAGGAGTACTGTGGATTACATTGACGTGAGAGTCCTGTCAAGTGATAGCTATGTATACTTGTGATGGGTGGGACTCATTACATTTGCATTTACATACATAGCATTGATTTCAGATGTTTTTAATGATCATATACTATGATATATGCATGTTTTTATATACTAACCATGTGGTAGCCCTGATAGGAAAACCTACTGGGCGCATTGATCTAACACCCTATTTCTATCCTTAGAGGATAATGCAGGAAAAGGGAAAGGAAAAGAGAAGGTCGAGGACCGCGAGGAAGGCCAAGCTTAAGTGCTTGGGTGTTGGATTGGAATTTTAAATTACTGTTATTTGGATACACTTATTATGTGGACTTGTAATAATTTAGTAACTTTGCTATGATCTTGCGAATAGTTTGATGTTGGATATTTGGTTTAAGTAGTTTATAATGGATGACTTGTACTTGCTATTTACTCAATATAATTCCGCAATCAGTTAGTTCCGCAATTCGTTTAGTATTAGTCTGCATGACTTGTTTAGTTCCGTGTGTGTATTGTTTATCATGGTTTAGTCCATGCACACATGGTTTGGCCAGTTAAAGGTCGGACTAGGGTAGTCCGGACTTAGCTCGCGTCGTGAGGCTCCCCGCTCTCTTCCACTTTTACTTATTTATAAAAAAAAAAATAGACTCTGATTTTTGGAAGGTTGGAAAAGGGCAGGGCGTTACAGAACCAGCTGACGGTCAGAAATAAATACCCTCTACCTAGGATCGATGACTTATTTGATCAACTTAAATTGACTTGATGTCCGGATATCACCAAATCCGGGTTAGGGAGGAAGACATAAAGAAGACGACCTTCAGAACGTGGTATGGCCTATATGAATTTGTAGTCATGCCGTTTGGACTCACCAATGCACCGGCTGTGTTCATGGATCTTATGAACAGGATCCTCCGTCCCTATTTGGATCAATTTGTTATTGTATTCATTGATGATATTTTGATTTACTCCAAAACTTAGAAAGAACATGTTGAACATCTGAGAATAGTTCTGGACACTGTAAGGAATAACAAGCTATATGCTAAAGCCAGTAAATGTGAATTTTGGCTATCTGAGGTCAACTTTTTGGGACATGTTATATCAGAAGAAGGCATAGCCGTGGACCTGGCTAAGATAGCGGTAGTAAGAGACTGGAAAGCACCAAAGAATGTAACCGAGATCCGTAGTTTCTTGGGATTGGTGGGTTATTACAGGAAATTTATTATGGACTTCTCAAAAGTTGCATCTCCATTGACTCTACTCACTTAGAAAGGAGTCAAATATGTATGGTTAGATTTGTGTAATCAAAGGTTTGAAGAGCTGAAGAAGAGATTTACCATTGCTCCTATTCTAGTTTTGCCGGTAAGTGGCAAGAGCTATGAAGTATATTATAATGCTTCAGGAGAGGGATTGGGGTGTACACTCAGTCAAAGTAATCGTGTGGTAGCATTCGGATCAAAACAATTGAAAATACATGAACGTCTCTATCCTACGCACGATCTTGAACTAGCCGCAGTGGTCTTTGCTCTCAAAAGATGGAGACATTATTTATATGGCGAGAAATTTGAAGTGTTTTCAGATCATAAGAGCTTGAAATATCTGTTTGATCAGAAAGAACTGAACTTGAGACAGCACAGATGGATGGAATATCTGGCAGATTATGAGTTCGCACTTTGATATCACCCTGATAAGGTGAACAAAGTGGTGAATACCCTCAGTCGTTTATCATATGCATCAATGGCATGTTTGATCAGGACAAAATGGGAGATGCTGAATACCATTCGGGAGTTTAGACTTTATCTCAATAATCATGGGACTGTGTACAATATGATCATACAGTCCAACATGGTTACCAAGATTGAACAGGAACAACGGATGGACCTAGAAGTGGAGGAAATTTGGGCCAAGATGTCCAATGGTGAAGTCATACCGGAATGGAAATTACTACCGGGACAGGGTCTTGCATTCCGAGGAAGGATATATGTACCTGAGAACTGCCGAAAAGAATTATTGGTTGAGGCACATCAGACCAAACTCTCTATTCATCTAGGCAGCACAAAGATGTATCACGACATGAAAAGACATTACTGGTGGCAAGGATTAAAAAGAGATGTGGTAGTATTTGTGGCTCATTGCTTAACGTGTCAGTAGGTTAAGACAGAACATCAGAAGCCACCAGGGTTACTCAAACCCTTACCAGTGTCGGAATGGAAATGGGAGCATATCTCCATGGATTTTGTTACAGGGTTGCCAAGGTCACTAAAAGGCAACAATGCAATATGGGTCGTGGTAGACCGACTGACCAAGTCTGCACATTTCATTCCTATTAAGATGACAGACTCATCTAAGACTTTGGGTAGGCGGTATATCAAGGATATCATCAGATTGCATGGTATTCCTCGGACTATTGTGTCTGACAGAGATGGTCAATTCATTGGCAGAGTATGGCAGAGCATGCAGTCGGCCATGGGAACAGATCTATTGATTAGTACGGCATTTCATCCGTAGACTGATGGACAGTCTGAAAGGACAATACAGACACTGGAAGACATGCTGAGAGCATGTATGTTAGATTTCAAGGGTGGATGGGAGGACCACTTGTCGTTGGTAGAATTCTCATACAACAACAGTTACCAGGAAAGCCTCCAGATGGCTCCATTTGAGGCATTATATGGTAGACCATGCAGATCACCTGTGTGTTGGACAGAGGCCGGTGAGCCTGCATTGATTGGACCTGAATTGGTTGCAGAGACTATAGCGCAGATATAGTTGATACGGCAGCACCTATTGACTGCGCAGAGTCATCAGAAGAGTTATGCTGACAAGAGAAGGAGGTTCCTTGAATTTGAAGTGGGAGACATGATATTCTTGAAAGTCTCGCCACGAAAGGGACACATGAGATTTGGAAAGAAAGGGAAATTATCACCAAGATATGTGGGACCATTTTCTATCATAAGACGTATGGGGGATGTAGCTTATTAATTGGCACTCCCATCACAGTTGGCATCTTTACACAATGTGTTCCATATATCGATGTTGAGAAAGTATAATCCTGACCCTTCTCACGTACTGAATGTACAAGACATAGAAGTTCAGAGCGACGTGACATACGTCGAGAAGCCTGTCCAAGTGGTGGACACAGAACAAAGGGTATTACGGAACCGAGCGATCCAGTTTGTCAAGATAGTATGGGATCGACATGGCATTGAGGAAGCTACATGGGAACTCGAGTCGGAAATGAGGAAAGCTCATCCTGAGCTATTTATGTAAATATTTGAAACCATACTTCACTCGATTTTCGGGACGAAAATTTTAAAAAGAGGGTTGTATTGTAACACCTCGGATTTTCAGATTATTATTTATATGTGAATTATTCTTTTAAATTGTGAATTTTAGAATTGGATAGGAATTTGGGCCATGACCCAATTAGGACCCAATTAAAATGTGGAATTGGTTGTATAAAAAATTAAATGAGATAGTGCATGGCCGAATTTTAATTATTAAATCCAAGTTTAGGCGCATAAGAGATATGCATATCTATGTGATATGCTAGAATATTTTGAGGAAATATTATGATTTTCATCTCCAAGAGATTGCCTAAAATTAAATAAAGAAGATATCTAGAATAAAAATAGATGTGCTGGCCAATGCATGAAGATAGAATATATCTATATGTAATGCGCATAGAATGGGAAACCAAGGTCGGCAATGACCAAAAATAAATATGGGCGCATGGTACATTCTAATATAAGATTAAGGAAGGATTTAATTAAGGAGAGCAAGAGAAGTCGGCCATGGCTAATTAAAGCAAGGGAGGTCGGCAATGGTCATCTATGGCAAGGGGCACACGGCTAAGGGTTGTTCATCTTAGGAACTTTCTAATGTGGGATTAAGAAAGGCTATAAAAGGAGAGATCAAGAGGGATACACGGTTTTGACATCTTTCATTGTTGAGATTATTCCTCTCTCTCCTCTCTCAATTCATCATTCTTTCTCACACGGCAAAGGGAAAGGAGAAAGGAGAAGAAGATCGGAAGAAAAAAATCAAGCAAGGAGAGAACAAGAAATCAATCGGAAAGAGGTTAGTATCTTAATGGTATAGTTTTATTTTTGACACAAAAGGAACCATAGGGTTCGGCCATGGTGTTTGGCCGAACCCCATGGAGGAAGATTGGAGATGATTTAATGATCTTAAATGGAGAGAAAGAACCATAGGGTTCGGCCATCCATGGAAAGATTTTATTTAATTGATGGGTTTTAAGATTAAAAACCATGGAGAGTTTTGATGTATTCATTGGGTTTATGTTCTTAGATTTTAAATCATAGAAACCTTTGATGGTTGTCGATTTTAGATTCAAGAAGTCAATGAAAGAATATGGAATATGGGTCGGCCATGGCATGGCTGAACCATGATGGTTTTATGGCTAAGAGATTGGATCCATACCAATGAAAAGAATGGGTGAGGATCGGCCATGGTGTATGGGCGAACCCCACCAAATAGTTTTAATAAATTGGTGGATGAGTTTAATGGATCTAAACCATTGATGAAGGCCATAAACCATAGGGTTTGGCCATGGTACTTGGCCGAACCCCATGGGATTGTTTTTGGAATGGGGATTAAATTTGGAAACTATACAATTATGGAAAGAAGTGCTTAATATGGAAAGGTTCCAAATATGGAAAGTATTGCTAAAATTAGAAAACAATCTAAATATGGAAGGAGTGGCTAAATTGGAAAGCACTCCAATTTTGGAAAGGAGTTTTCTAATCTTAGAATGTTTCTATTTATGGAAGGAAGGTTATTATTTTTGGAAACCTTCTATTTTTGGAAGGTGTTTCCAATTATGGAAAGGTGTGGGTTATTTACGGAAACAATCCAATTAAGGAAAGTGTTTGATAAATTTGAAACCTTCCATTTATGGAAGGAGGTTGATAATTTTAGTTAGTTTAATTAAGGAAGGTTGGATTTGAAAAGGGAAGGATTGGATGTCATGAGTGAGGTTCGGCCATGGTGTATGGCCAAACCCCACTTGTAATTATTTTGGAAATCTTTTTAATTATGGAAGATGATATCTAATTAATGCTCCCCATTCCCTCATTAATGCTTGTATCCAACCAAGGAGTCTCTTGGCCAAACCAAGAAACCTCCTTGGTTCCCAACGTGTCCCCTTGGGTTTCCATCCCATGAGATAGAAACCCTCCCTCTCCCACCTTGACTCACTTAAATGGGAGACTCTTCAATTACGCTTTTAACTGAACTCAACTTAAATGAACTCATTCTCCAACTCAAGCACTTGAACTCAACATTAATAAATTCTTAACTCATGTGAATTTACTTTCCAACTCAAGCCACTCAACACATTTGAACTCACCCATGGTTGACCAAGTCAACCATGGTTAGCCGACCATGCATGTGATATTAAACTACTCGCCACCTCACTTGATGAGGTGGATTTGGGTCCCACTTGGCCATGTCACTCACATGCCACCTCACTTGATGAGGTGGATCCCATGCCATGGATCTTAATTGGGTATTGACCCAATTAAATTAATCCTTTACCCATTTATTTGTAAAATCCATTCACCTTGACCCATTGGGTCCCCATTGGTTAATTGATCCAATTAATTACATTTACCCAATTACTTGCAATCAAACCATATCCATGATCCATTGGATCATAATTGGGCCATTGACCCAATTCTTACCTACCTAAAATCCATTCCATCCCTAAATCTTAAATTCAACAAATTTAACAATTAAAATAGACAAAATCCAATGTATTTATGCATTGAAAAATCTTGGGTGTTACATGTTCTGTCACGAAAAATGTTTATTCCAATCACGTAAGTTTCCTCTCTCATATCTTTCATTTCAAAATTAATGGAGAGAAATTTCTTTGTTTTGAATATCAAGATCATTGGTGGCAAGCAAAATGTCATCAACATACAATATCAGGAGGATAAACTTACTCCCACTGGCCTTCAACGGTGTTTTCTTTAAAACCAAAGGAGGTAATGGTATCATTGAACTTGCGGTACCATTGCCTAGAGGCTTGCTTAAGCCCATAAATTGATTTCTTTAATTTGCATGCCATATGTTCCTTGCCTTTTATGGAGAATCCTTTAGGTTGATCTATATACATATCTTCATCTAAACTACCATTCAGAAATGCGGTTTTAACATCCATTTGGTGTAGCTCCAAATCATAATGAGCCACTAAAGCCATAATGCTTATAAACGAGTCCTTCCTGTATAAATGAGAGAAGGTCTCTTTGTAATCAGTGACATCTTTCTGAGAAAACCCTTTGGCTAAAAGTCCGGTTTTATATCTTTCAATATTGCCCTTCGAGTCTCGTTTGGATTTTAGTTCATCCTTTCATGGCATCTAATCACTTGCTAAAATCATTAAATTCTATAGCTTCTTCATAAGTGACCGGATCTTTAATAGCCCCTAAATCATAATCCGATTCTTATAGATATACCACATAGTCATTCGAAATAACAACTATCATTTGTCTTTCAAACCTTCTTAATATTATTTCTTGCAGTTGTTACACAATCGGTTCATTACTGGTGATGGTCGCATCATGGACTGATTCGTCATTCAAGTGTTGTTCATCACGTTGTTCAGTGACAAGGGACTTGTACCCTTATTTCTTGCACATTAACATTTCTCATTACGTCACTTCTACTAACCTCACCATTCTCCATAAATCTTGCATTATTGGTCTCCACGATTCTCATTCTATGGTCGGGTAATAGAACATATACCTTTTGGAGTTCTCAAGGTAACCTATGAAATAACCACTGATTGTCTGTTCATCAAGTTTTCTTTCATGTGGGTTATAAATTCTTGCTTCAGCAAAAAAACCCCATACATGCATGTGCCTCAAACTGAGTTTTCTTCCCATCCACAGTTCAAAAGGAGTCTTTGGAACTGACTTAGTATGAACTCTGTTAAGCAAGTACATAGAGGTTCTTAATGCATATATTCACAACATAATGGGTACAGTGTTATTACATAACATGCTCCGAACCATGTCCATAAGTGTGCTGTTATGCTTTTCAGAAACACCATTCTGTTGAGGCGTACCACGCATCGTGCAATTATATTGCGACTTTCTAGTAGTTTAGCAAAAGGCCCTGGGTGTTGACCCATTTCATCATACCTTTCATAATATTCACCACCTCTATCTGACCTTATGACTTTCACATTTTTATCTAGTTTCCTTTCAACTTCAATGATAAGTATCTCCACAGTGTTAGCTGCTCGAGATTTATTATACAACATTTAAATATAACCATAATGCTAAAAGTCATCAATAAAGGTGATAAAATGCGTCTCTCCACCAAAAGATGGAATATCAAATGTGCCACAAATATCACTATGAATCAACTCAAATAGCGCTTTAAATCTTATGGCTCCTCTCTTGGTGTGTTTAGTCTACTTACCCTTAATGTATTCCACACACACCTAAGTTAGTAAAGTCAAGATTTAGTAGAATCTCATATTTTACCAATCTTTCAATTCTTGTGCTGGATATATGTCCCAAACGTTTATGCCACAAGATAGAGGAACTTTCATTAATCAACCCACGCTTGATAACAACATTATGATGTAGGGTTATGACATAATTAGCAAAAGAGTCATCAAGTTTTAAACGGTAAAGGCTATCAATTAATAATCCAGTCCCAATGAAGAAAGAATCTTTAAATAAATTGAATGCATTATATCAAAATTTACAATAAGAACCATTAACAGCAAGTTTGCGAATTGAAATAAGGTTTCTGGCAACAAAAGGAACATATAGACAATCAAGCAGATCTAAGTGGTGGCCACTGTCGAGGAAAATATGGTAAGTCCCAATGGCTTCAACTAGCACCTTGTGTCGATTTCCCATGTGATCGAAGGCTTTAGTTGGGTCGGTGGTCTGGAATGTAAGATATCCTTACATAGTTTTAGAAACATGAGTTGTAGTCCTAAAATCAAGCCACCAAGTATTAGAGGAAACTTCAGTGAGATTAGATTCGAAACATACAAAAATGGAATGGTTACCTTTCTTTTCGAACCATGTTCTCATTTTATGGCAGTCTGTCTGGAAGTGCCCTTATTTCTTTCAAAAATGGCACCTCACACTACATATCTCTTGATTTTGAGTCCTAGGAGACGTATTGGGCTCATATGATTTCTTTTCGGCTTTCTTAAATTTCTTGGGCTTCGATCCTCTTTCTTACTGAGTCCTTGATTTATCAGATGGAGTGAGTGTTGCCCAATTTCGTTAAGTCTTCTTTCCTCTTGAATCAACATGTTTAATAATTCGTTGATTTGCCATTTATCTTTCATAGTATTGTAATTTATTTGAAATGACCCATACTAAGGAGGTAGAGAATTCAAAATAAATTGGACAAGAAAAGTATCATCAATACTCATCTCCAAATTCTTCATCTAAGCAACGATATTTGTCATCTCTTGTAACGCCCTGCCCTTTTCCACCCTTCCGAAAATCAGAGTCTATTTTTTTTTTTATAAAAAAGCAAAGTGGAAGAGAGCGGAGAGCGTCACGACGCGAGTTAAGTTCGGACTTCCAAAGTCCGACCCTTAACTGGCCACCCATGTGTGCATGGACTAAACCCATGAGAAACACTCCACATATGGAACTAAGTAAATCATGCGGAATAATAATAACTAATTGCGGAACTAAACTGATTACGGAATATAATCAATCTTAAGTTAACCATTCATTCTCAGATAGCAAAGTACAAGTCAAGTTTACTTTAAACTAACCATTTCAATACCATATCAAACTACTCACAAACCATAGCAAAGTTAATAAACTATTACATGACCCTATAAAAGTATTCAAATGACTGTAAAATAGAAATCCAATCCAACACCCAAGCGCTTAAGCTTGGCTTCCCTCTCGGTCCTCGACCTTCTCTTTTCCTTTCTCTTTTCCTGCATTATCCTCTAAGGATAGAAATAGGGCGTTAGATCAACGCGCCCAGTAGGTTTTCTGATCAGGGCCACCACATGGTTAGTATATAAAAACATGCATATATCATAGTATATGATCATTAAAAACATCTGAAATCAATGCTATGTATGTAAATGCAAATGTAATGAGTCCCACCCATCACAAGTATACATAGCTATCACTTGACGGGACTCTCACGTCAAGGTAATCCACAGTACTCCTCATTTCCTATGGATAAGACTTTCATGTCAAGGTAATCCATAGTACTTCTCATTTCCTATGGATAAGAATCTCATGTCAAGGTAATCCACAGTACTCCTCATTTCCTGTGGATGAGAATCTCATGTCAAGGTAATCCACAGTACTCCTCATTCCCTGTGGATGAGAATCTCATGTCAAGGTAATCCACAGTACTCCTCATTCCCTGTGGATGAGAATCTCATGTCAAGGTAATCCACAGTATTCCTCATTTCCTATGGATAGAAACCTTATCATTAAGTTATATCATCACCCCATGCCATGCATGAGATGTCAATGAATATATGTCAATTGTAAATATATATCTCATCATTCAAACCAATATGAAACATAAAGCTATAACAATATATCTCATAAAAATCATGATAAAACCAATTATAAAAGTGATTACAAGTACGTAGGAAACCTACCGAAAGTTCACTTAAACAGTCCGCTCTTCTTAGACCGTCACCCGTTCACAACTTGTGCACCGTTCAAGTTCCGTCACCTTATTTATATAACAACAAGTCAATATACTATCATTAATTTCCATTTACATCTAAGTCCCAAAAACCATCTTATGGGGTTCGGCCATACCCATGGTCGAACCTCACCCACTTTGGATTTGATCCTCCTTTTCATTTGATCAATACCATCCATATAAACACCTTATATTCCATAATATAACTTGGTAGGGTTCGGCCATACAGCATGGCCGAACCATACCACCTTGGTTTGACCCCTCTTTCAAGCCCTTTAATCTTTCCTTCCATTTTTACATTATGGATTTGTATTTACAGTTTTGCCACTAGACTTAACCCATATTTAATCTTGCTTAATAACCAAGATCTATAAAATCCACCTTAGTGGGGTTGCCATAAAAACATGGTCGAACCTCACCATCATACTTATGATCCTTTTCAATTAAATCCAAATGCCATTCCTTTCATCTAATTAATCATACATACCTGACATCATAAGTCCATAAAAATTGATTAGTGGGGTTCGGCCATACACCATGGCCGAACCTCACTCCCTTGATTTCATGTTTCAACCCTTTGATCTTCAAGTTAGACACAAGATCATGTCCTTCCATGACCTGATACCCATTTATCATTTTCCATAAAACAAACCTAGTGGGGTTCGGCCATACCCCTTGGCCAAATCTCATTCATTTAACTTGAGTCCTCTTTTAATCCTTGGTCTATTATTTCCACCCATTACTATATTAAAACAGTCCATTAAATCTAATATCCAAACAACCTCAAGTCCAAAGATAAACATATGTGATTCCTTAATCATAAGCATATAATCACTTATAATTTCCAACCATTTTCTTAAATCCAAATACCCATAGAATGGTCCATTTATCCCATAAAATGGTCTATGAGGTTCGGCCATACACATGGCCGAACCCTATGGTTCTTTTGGCTCAATCCTCCCATCCTTTATGTATGGTTCATATTCAACTTTTTAACCATACTTGTGATATGGTTTAGCCAACCAAAGGCCAACCTAAAACATCAATTTTTATTTCAAATGGAACACTTAAAAACTCTCATATATTGGTATGGTTTTATCTCTCAAAAACCATCACAATTAACCATAAACTTGTCAACTCATTTCATGGGGTTCGGCCCTCACAAGTGGCCGAACCCTATGGCTTATGATTTGAACTTCTTAAACATATATCTTATGTCTAATAAAAACATCTAAAACTGTCCATCATATTGCATGGTTTTTAACTTACAAAAACCATCAACATAACCAAGCTATTTCATGGGGTTCGGCCATCCAAAGTGGCCGAACCCTATGGTCCATGTTTTCTATCTTTTAAACCTCATTATCATAATTTAAACCATTGATTAATTCGACCATAACATATATTTTGTACTTCATTACACATGTAAAACTCTCCATGGTTTTGGCATGGGGTTCGGCCACTTTGATCCACTTGTTATCATTTTTATGAAGCACCATCCAAGGTTTAAACCCTTGATGGATTCGGCCAAGCCATGGCCCAATCATGCTTCCTTTTTTTTTACAAATTTTATTTAACTAAATTCTTATGTAAACACTTACCAATTTCCTTTGCTTTTCTTCTCCCCTTTTGATCCTTGCTTTCTTTCTTCTTGCTTCCTTAATCCTTAGCTGATTGAGAGCTTGAACAATGGTGAAAACCAAAGGATAATTCGGCCAAGGATGTAGGTTCTTGAGAGAGGGAGAGAGATGAGAATTCTAAGATCTCTTTGTGATGAATTGGCCAAAGCATATGGCTTGTTGCTTTTGTTAAACAGCCCCATATCATTTCATTAATCCTCATCAATCCTTGATCAAACCAAGGAGACACTTGGTGCCAACCACAGCACCCCTTGGCACTCCCAACGTTGGGTCTTTGAAATCAACCCAACTCCTCATCTTCCTCCTTTATGATGAAGCACTCCCAATGCAACTTATTTCATTGTAGATTGTGTACTCCCACCAACAGCCCACCTTTCATTAAATTTCACGCATGGGATATCTTTCCCATGCCACCAACGTGTATGACATTACTTGTCTTTGAAACAAGTTCAACCCCTCATCTCCTCACTTGACTTACTTGAGATGAGGGTCTCCATATCTTCCAATCTCACTCAATTAACTCAATTCAGCTCAACTCACTTATCTCAACTCAACTTAAATAATTTAATTCATTTGAACTCATGTTCCACTTAACTCACTTCCCATTGAATTCTATGCATGGGAAACACTCCATGCCATCAATGTGTGGGACCTATCTTTGGTGGTGTTTGGGACCAAGGCAACTCTTCATCTCCCACCTTGACTCACTTGAACTACAAAGTCCCTTTGGTTTCCATTTTAACTCACCCAATCATTAGCCCAACTCACCACATTTAATGCCATTCATTTAATGCACTTGAGTCAACTCCATTACTTAATTCAAATCCAACTCATTTCAGTCCCAACTCAACCTGATTTGACTCATCCTTTGAGCTCACATGAGGGTCCACACGGTCAACCATGGTCAACATGGTCAACACGCCCCATTGGGTCCCCATTTCATTGACCCAATTGGCGCCATGACCCATTTATGGGTGGTTTACCCATTTAAATGTGGTTTACACATTTGCCTCAAGTCTACCATTTATCCTACATTTAACTCCAAATTAATTCAGCCTAACCCCATTAAAATTGGACTCACCCAATGGTCAAATAAGTCCATCATGACCCATTGGGTCCCAATTGGGTCCTTTGACCCAAATAACCATCTTGACCCAATTAGATGTACATTACCCATCTACTTTAATTTGATCCTTGTAATATGTACATTGGGTCTTAATTTGAACAATGGGCCCCACCATTTTCTCATTTACCATTCCAATGGCATTTTTGTAAATATTAATATCTTTGGAAAGTCAGGGCGTTACATCTCTGTTATGTGCTCATACATGTCGCGGCTTCTATCGAACTTCATGGTGATCAGCCTGGCCATAAGCGTCCATGCTAAGGACTTATCCGCTGATTTGAATTTATCTTCAACATTTTGGAGGTATTCCATGGCATTATTAGTTTTGGGTAGTGATAATTTGATATTATTTGCCACTGTCATGCGCATGAACATGAGGCTGAGTCTGTTTGACTTGATCCATGCTTCAGGACTTTCTCTCAGCAGTCGTACTTGTGTCAGTAATAGTAGGCTTATCAGAAATTAGTGCCTTATCAAGATCGAGCACACTGAGGTGAAGCTCGACTTGATGTTTCCTTTCAAAGAAATTAAGTCCAGTCAACATGGGGACCGACGAAGCTTGCGTGTGTAGTGTAATAGGAAGAGATGTTGCAAAATTACATAATTTCATGCTCACTTACATGATACTATAAGTTACACTTAATTGAAACACACAAACAATTAACATTATTAAACAGTGCTACCGGATCCACCTTTGGGTGATCTTATGGCATACCGTTTCATTATGGTGATTCCCAGTCACCGATAGGACTGACCAACTAAGTACAAATGATCAAATACCGCCATCACCTTTGGGTGTCCGGACAAATACCAACCACAAATACTCGCCAATCATCCTATCCCGATCCGGTAACCACTCGGAATAGTGCACCTTTGGGCCAACCTAATATCTCGTTGAATAGGGATTGCGATTTGGAAAGTCATTATTTATCCAACACTTGGGAAGAGTATTGGACAATAGTTATACGACCTGATGTCCAACAGCATTCCAATTGGGCCACTTTGGTGACTAACCAAATTGTATCATAATATGGTATTAGGTAAAAAATAACGACTTTACTCATTAATGTAGATTGGTTTGCCAAAAACATAAAAGGAAAAACCAAAAATTTTAAAGTCCATAAACTTATCCAAGTCGTTGTAATCTGGTTGATCGATTTCTCAGGTCCAGATTGTTAGAACAGTCTGGTCTCAGGCCAATCGATCGTTACATACATTGTCGATCAATCGGCAATACCGATAGATCGGTGACGCTTTGTTTTTTTTTTTTTGCTTTTGCTTCGCTGATCGATCGGTCATGCTACATAGTCGTCTTCTTCCTTCATTCGAAAATTTCTTCTTTAAATTCGTCCTTATTTTAAGCATAAATCGATCCTATGAACACATGCTCTTGATGCCACATGTAATACTTTATCATATTCAAAGTTTATTGATTGAAAATAAATCATACAATCATTCACCATTAAACTTCATGTTCGACAAACCCGACCATCAGAATCACAGGTTCCGGATCGATTAATGCTTGATACATGAATTAATCTTAATGCGGAAATCATAAGCCCAATAAT
Source organism: Chimonanthus praecox (assembly GCA_022113865.1). Classification (NCBI taxonomy): domain Eukaryota; kingdom Viridiplantae; phylum Streptophyta; class Magnoliopsida; order Laurales; family Calycanthaceae; genus Chimonanthus; species Chimonanthus praecox. The sequence goes on along the minus strand of CM039096.1, from coordinate 16,401,222 downwards.
AAGACATACCTAGACCCATTTGGAGAAGAGAATAAGATCTGAACATCCCTTTGATGTCTTGAGGCTTTGTGAAGATAAAAAACAAAGAGAATGCACGCGCCTCGTGTTTCTACCCCTTTCCTTCTTAATGCCTTCTCCCAGAAACGTGAATATGCTTTTATTGTTCGATTGGAATGGAGAGGGACTCTTTTATAGGGAGAGGGAGGAACCAAAAGACAAGTAGAGTTTTCCTTCCTACTTCCCATCAAAATAGGAAACTAACCCCCTTTGTAACTCTCCTAAAATAGATCTTCCTTATCCAAATACAGTTTCCTGATTTAAAGTCCTCTATGTGAAGCCCCAAATTATTATGTGGGTCACGTTTAGTCTTAATTTAGTTGTGCTCCTGGTTTAGGGCAGTGACAATGACAACAACTATCATCCATGTCTTGCAGTATATCAGTTGGATATGATTTGTTGTAGTAGATGCAACACATCCTCAGTCGTTTTAGATGATTATAGTTACAGCTCCTCCAACTCTTGTCATGAGTGAGTGATACGAGCGTGTATTACTCAAGGCGTTGGTGGACTCCTTACGCTTGCCAATATCCTTGGTGGATATTGAGTCCAAAACAATGACATTTTTGCCCTTCAATTTTGGACCAGTTAGCCTTGATTTTGTAAATAAAAGATGCAGCTAATGTAATTTCAGTTTTGTAGATAAAAATGGAAAGTACAAGAAAACAATCTCAATTTAATGGATAATTGCAAGTTTTGAGCCTAAAATGGAAGGCCTAGAATTTTAATAATTAATTTCACTCTACTTTTAGGATTTTTATTGTAAATTGATTAATTTGGATCCACTTATTAGAGTCTAGATTAATTCAATATTTTTAGATTTAAGTGGTGAGATTGATTATTAAATTCTGGAAGAGAGAGCCTGCAATTCAAGAGCAAAAGACTGAAATTCAAGATCCATGGGCCAGAGATCCACTTAATTACGCCAAGCTATGTTTCAAATGCCAAGCAATGGGCCATGCGAAGCAGTCTATGCACATATCACAAAGTGAGCCAGGCCAATGTGAACTCCAAGCCCAAAAACAAATCCATGTCCAATCAGCTCCAGCCCCATATTCGAATTTTACATTAAATCTTAACCCATTGCCCATGTACCCTAGATCCATTTCATACACCCTAACCTATGTCATGCGTTTCATCCATTCACTTAGAATTCATCCCTACCTTTCATTTAATCATGCATTTCATCTCAACCCTTCATCTGATGCATCCCATCCACACCATTCATTTCATAGCCATTAGGAAAACCATAGAGACATCTATCAAATCCAAACCATACATCCATCATCTTAGATCTAGGCCATCCAATTAATCCATCAAATAGATTAACCTTAGAATCATAAGCATCCATACATTATCTCATCATTTATGAATTTAGATCATCTATCCATTAGTTAATTAGATTTAGGTCCATTTAAGCATAGTCATTCATTCCAGTCATTCATTAAACCCTAGATCTAGTACACATCCCTAGATTTTAGGATTCCATGTGCCTATCCTTAGTGCATCACACGATGATTCCAAGACCTAGAAGCCTCCATGCACATGGAAAATCCCAAAGTTTTCTCTCCAATCCATCCACCTCGTGTACACATCACCTATCCTATCGTCCACACACACACACACGATTTTTGTCTATCCATTCCCACTCCATGCGAATTTCATCTCTATTAACCCTAAGCCACATCACCTTTTATCATCTAGCCATCCATTTATCATAACTTTTAATCCCATGCATTGATTTATTTGCATTGCATGCATGCATGAAACCCTAAAATCTATATCCAAATTTGCCCAAGCCATATCAAATCCTAATCTTTTCTCTCCAATTCCTATATTCTCTCATCCTTTACTTAGCCACCAAGCCACCCTCTTCTAAATTCATGTATGCCTTGTAACCCTAGCCTTTTGCATCTTAAAATCCCATCCATTAACCTTAAGTTAGATCCAATCTTAGCGCTCTATTCACCAAATAAAACCAAGATTTAAATCTCCACCCTCCATTCACTTTCAAGTCCTATGAATACCCCATTAACCCAATGCCAAACTTGAATTTGACTTGGAGCTTGAAAGGACCAAAGACTGGAGGAAAAGACAAGAAGACAGGAGCGCCATTTAAATTTTACAAGTGTGAGTTGTAAATTTTCATTTTTATTTGTCTTTCTTGTATTCAATTTCCAATTCCTATATTTAATTCTTTCATTAAATAAATAGATATTCCTTTAGAACCCTAAACATCCAATTTCATATTTCATTGATGATTGTTTTGATTTGTTTTTAAGTTTATATTATTTGTTTATTTAACTGGAAATGAAATAGTTAGGACTTAGGTTGTAAGTGTTGAATCTAAGTTACTAAGGTTTTGTTACTTAAATTGAAGTTTATAAATTTTAATCTTGATGATGAACGTGAATTGAGATTTGGATTTTTACACGAATTTCACATCTAGATTTTATATTTATTTACACATTTTAGGCGATGAACGGTCTATTCCAATAACCACCCTTTCAATTATGTATTTATTTATTTTGTCATTTACTTTATTTTTCAATTTATTTCATGTCTTTAGTTACATTAGTTACTTTGTTTGTTTGTTGTATTTTAAATATTCAATTTATTTTCAATACCTTTATTTTAATTTTTGTATGTTCATGTAGTCATTATTTAATTCACTGTACTCAAAAACTCTCTCCCAAGATTCAATTAACTATGGTTGGAGATGTAATATTTTAGTCTTGACACTTGTAATTTTAAATTAAGATAAGGACTATTATTCTTTGTTTCACCATTTTAATAAAAATGAGATAGATTTGATTCTCTACATTGATTGGTTTTAATAGACATATGTCTTATTTTGTTAGATATACTAGTTAGATAATAATGCTGTTAACTTTGGTTTTCTAAGATCTAAATTAAAATTGTAATTCCATGTTGATTTCTTAAGATTACATATTTTAAAAGGTACCAATTTAATTTTAAGCATATATTTTGTGGATTTCGTTTGGGTTCTACCTCGCACTCATAACGCTCTACTATATATAGTTCATGCGCTTGCGAGATTTATAAATGTAAAATTTAATCATCATGAATGGACTCCTTTGTGGTGGACATTAATTCTACATCACAAAAGAAGATTTTATGGTATTGTACTTATATTCTTAAACTCAAGGATGAGTTTCTTCTAGGAGGGAGAGAATGATGGAGGCATCAGGCATAATAGACCATTGATAAAATTGATTTTGCTTTCATGATTCAAATTTTCTAAGGTAATCGTCGACTAATTATTCCAAGCATTCTCATAGTCCAAGTAAAATTATCCAACAATCCTGAATGACCTAATTAGCCAATCCATTATCCAACTAAAAAAATCCAATATCCATTTACCCAATTACCCAAACTAACCATTTGCAAATAACCTTGGCCGTCCCCACCTTAATCCCAAAAATCCCATTCTCGTTAAAACCTTTCTAAATTCTCAAATTCTTATTCAATCCCAAGTTTCCTAACTTGGAAATTAATTAAATCATGAATTATGAATTGGAAGGATTTCAAATGATGGAGTTTTAGTAAGAGTGCAAGTGGGTTGGGCATTGCTTAGAAACTTAGGAGTTTATTTTTATTTTCTTTCTTGTTTATAAATTTTTGGCTGACCATGGCCTTATGGAAGTCTATTTAAGACCACCCATGTATTGTATTATGGACATAACATTGAATAAAATATTTTTGAAGAAAAGTAGACTCTTGGAGTTCGGTGTTTTATATCGAACCTCGGTCCTCTGGCAAAAGCCAGGACTTTGGACTCAGACCAATTCTATCTCACAAATAAATATCGGTGATTTATGATTCAATTATTTTTTTTATAGTTTTTAGATTATGAAATATCAAATTTCAAATTAATTATCTCTTTTAATTATTCACTTCTACATCATTAGTCAAATTAATTAAAGGAGACCTTAATCTAATTTCCATAAGACATAATTGGGTTCTGAAAAACTTGATCAATCGGTTTGAGCATTGTTTGAACAAACCCTTATCAAGACATAATCCATTTACAATTCATGGCTACATGGGTATTTTAGATATCATACTCTAAAACCGTGAGCGTACGACAGATTCACAAAATTTGACCTTGGGCCTGTATCAACTCTCCTCAAGAAAATGTTAATATTAAAAAATGTAACGCCCGCCCCTTTTCACTGAAAATCAGAGTCTATTTTTTTTTTTTTTTGGAAATAAGAGTGACAAAGTCGCGGGACGTCACGACGCGAGTTAAGTTCCGAGCTTCTAAAGCCCGGCCCTTAACTGGCCAACCCTACGCATGCGTGGAACGAAGTCCACGAGGACGGTCACGCGTAAGAAGTAAGCTCGCGGAATATAATTACATTCAGAACATTATAATAGAGACTATCATACCAGTTTTAGATAGCAAGGAAGTACGACGCTTAAATTACTAAAATACCGCTATATTCATAATTATATCTCAAAATGATAACGTCCAGAGTACAGTCCAAACCATAGCAAAAAATAGAAATTATTACAATCCGACGAGATAAGCTACTCAATTACATATTCCAAAATAAATTTAAATAAACTAAGTAGCCCGTTTCCCCAAGCTCCTACGCTTGGCTCCCGTCGTGTCCTTCGGTTCTGCCATCTCCTTCGTCATCAGCTAGGGTAGAAGTAGGGCGTTAGACAACGCGCCCAGTAGGACTCCGAGTAGGGCTAACACATGGATTAGTGATAACAGGCACATAAGTAATAATATAATGAAAACCATAAAATGAATGCAATGCCATGGGTATCTTATGTCATGTGTCCCACCCATTATCCATACTATCATGATATCCCCATGTTTGCTTCTCGGTCGCCCCGACGGAGCATGGACTCCGGTTATATCTCAACACATCAAGATATCCCCATGTTTGCTTCTCGGTCGCCTCGACGGAGCCTGGACTCCGGTTATAGTACATCAGGCTATCCCCATGTTTGCTTCTCGGTCGCCCCGATGGAGCATGGACTCCGGTTCCTTTATTTTCCCGCCCATGCCATACATGAGATGTAGGTGCATTATGCTATGTAATATATATAATTTGTAGCCTACATATATAATTCATAGTCTAATCATATAAATCATAGCCTGGCAATGCCATCTAATATAAAAAAAATCATAAAACAAAAAAACACCAAAACAACACCATCAAAAAACCAAAAATAATCCTACCATCAACGTAAATCCATGTTTAAAAAGGTTAGAAATCCTACCGAATACCGACTAGCGTCCCTTTATGCTTCCGTTCACGAATCCGGTCACCGATCTCGCACCGATTGCGATGTCCCGATACCTTATTATACATTACCAAATCAATCCATATTTTATCCATGATTAAGTCCCTAACTGATCACGACTTAGATCCATTAATGGTTCCTATCTTAGATCCGTTAATGACCCATCAACCATGTCACATGATCATTAAAATTAGCCATTTAATTAACCTAATCCTTATTCACTTAAACACATACAAAACCCGTACTTAGCCCATAATTGATCCATAATCTTGGATCCATTAATCGTTCCATCAACCATGATATGTTCATTAAGATATCAGTCCTTAAGTTCACTTAATCCCCATTAATTTTAAACACATGCATAATACCAACTTTTGCCCATAAGATGACCTATAATTGGGTCATGGGTTCGGCCATACACCATGGCCGAACCCATGATGTCTTTTTCCCATTTTTTATTTGGGTCCCTTACAACATTTTAGATCCACCATGAGTTCCATCATGAGAGAATTTAAACCATACATTTAAATCATTATTTCTTAATCAACATTTGATACATTTTAGTCCATCATCTTAGCCATAACTCTCTTTTAAAAATTACCCCATTTAATCATTAACACCCTAACAATCATAAATCATCTTCCATGGCTTCCATTCTTTATAACCTAATTAACATCATTTAATCACCTACCATGGGGTTCAAAAACATTCCCATTTACCATTTTTGAGGCCATAAAAATTCATTTTCTCATTTAAGATCCCTTTAAATCACTACATTTAATCATAAAAACCCTAAAAATCATAAATTCTCCTTTCATGATTCTAATCCTAAAAACGCCATTACAATTCCTAAATTACCTACCATGGGGTTCAAAAACATTCCCATCTACCATTTTTTTGAGGCCATAAAAAAATCATTTACAGTTCTCCAAAAATTCCTTAACATTTAACCATTTTAACCTTAAAAATCATAATCATTCTTCCATGGTTTAAAATCCTTTAAATACCCTATTAAAATTCTTAATCATCTACCATGCAACATAGCCGAACCCTATGGTCTATTATCCCTTAAAAAAATCCACACTTCCATGTTTAAATAAACCTTATTACATAATGTCCATAATACCTCCATTTATTTTTCTTAATCTCTCCTTCCCATTTTGTCCATTTCTTACTTCATTTTTGGATGGATTTGAGATCCAAGGCCCATGATAATTTGGCCACCATTAAATCCAAGAAATGGACCCCAAATCTTAAACCTTAAACAAATCCAACCTCTTGTTTAGAAATACTTACAGATCCTCCGGCTCCTCCGGCTTCTCTTTCTCCCTTTGACTTCCTTAGCCTTCTTTCTCCCTCTTCTCCTTTGTTGTTCGGCCAAGGTGCTTGATCAAGATGAAATCCTCCAATGTGTGGATCGGCCAATGATGGATTGGTTTTGAGAGAGAGAAAGGAGGAGGGGACGGGAAGGATTATTCCAAGGTTTGGTTTTGAGTGATGGGCTTATGCTTGCACTTCTCCTCTCTTTTCTTCTCTTCTTCTCTTCTTGGTTTTTCTTCTTCTTCTTCTCCTTGGTTTGGGATGTTTTTTGGAGAGAGCAAGAGTGGGAGAGAGTGAAATGAGAGAGAGGTTGAAGAATGAGATGAAAAACTATCTCATTGGGTTGCTACACTCCATCATTAAGTCCCCCACCTACCACACATGGGTTTATGTGCTTAGTGGTGGTGGTTGGGATAAAACCACCACCCTAAACCCATGGTTTATTTGTGTTTTCTTTGAGTGGTTTGGGTTAGATAAAACCACCATTTGACTTATTCCATTGACCCAATTTGACCCACCTAATTAATTACTTAATTAGATCCTTACTTAGGTTAATTAATTCCCATTCTAATTTAATTCCATTTCCTTAAATTCCCTCCATATATCTACCCATGGTTGACCAATTCAACCATGGTGACTGGCCCCACCAATCCTTGGTCCACACGCCACCTCACTTGGTGAGGTGGAGGTGGGTCCCAATCGGCCATGTCACCTTGATCTAATTAAAATTAACTTAGGTGATTTAATTAAATCCCTTTGATCACCATTGGGCCCATGGCCCAATTACGTTCACCTCTTACCCATTTACCTTAGCTTACACCATCTTGATCCATTGGGTCCCAAATGGGTATTGGGTCCAATTTGACCATCCTTGGTCCAATTGACCATTTAAATGAACTTAGATCGAATCCATAGTCCATTGGGCCATACTTGGGCCCTTGTCCAAACTTTGATTCATTTACCATCTATTCCATCAAATTTCCCAATTTCCATCATTAAAATAAATAATATCCACATTTATACTAATTTAAAAAGTCTGGGCTATTACAATACAATCCTCTTTTGAAATTTTCGTCCCGAAAATTCGAGCGAAGTAGAGCTTCAAAACAACTCATACAAAGAGCTCCGGATGAGTGGCTCTCATTTCTGATTCAAGTTCCCAGGTGGCTTCCTCATTGCCATGTCGTTCCCATACCACCTTGACCAACTGAATTGCGGGGTTCCTCAGTACTCTTTGTTCTCTCCCGATCACTTTGATCGGCTTCTCCACATACGTCACGTCGCTTTGAACATCGACGGAATATCCTATTCATCAGGTCCATGAACACAGCCGGTGCGTTTGTAAGTCCAAATGGCATGACCACATACTCATATAAGCCATACCGTGTCTTGAAGGTTGTCTTCTCTATGTCCTCCTCTCTAACCCGGATTTGAGGGTATCCGGACATCTGATCAATCTTGGAGAAGTGAGAGGAACCCCTAAGTTGATCAAATAGATCATCAATCCTGGGTTGGGGATATTTGTTCCTGACAGTCAGTTGGTTCAATTTCCTGTAGTCCACACACATCCGAAGGGTACCGTCTTTCTTCTTCACAAATAATACTGGGGCTCCCCATGCGGATGTGCTGTTCCTAATAAAACCCAATCTGAGCAGTTCATCAATCTGCTTCTTCAACTCGGTCATCTCAGCTGGTGCCATCCTGTAATGGGGCAATGATACTGGAGCAGCACCGGGATATAACTTGATTTCAAAGTCTATCTCCCTCTTGGGTGGCAACCCAGGGAGCTCTGTTGGGAATACCTCGGCATAATCTGCTACTACCGTTGGAAGTTCAGCCCCTGTTGCCCTGTCTAATCTAATGTTGTTCAAGACAAGGTGGTTCAATTCTTCCTGCAGCCTTCTAGGGATACCCTGTTTGTCAGCGTGCACTATATACCGCTTCCCCTCGGGTGACCAAAATATCACCCTACGAAGATGGCAATCAATATGGGCTTGAAATGTAGTCAACCAGTCCATTCCAAATATAACATCGTACTCGGTCATATCGAGTACCAAATAGTTGAACTCGAATCGGAATCCAACGAGTTCAGTGTTTAATGCAGTGCATATGAGTCCCAAAGATGTGTATCCGACGGGGGATACAATGGTAAGTGATGTGGACAAGTTTTGTACTAATGTGCCCATAGAAGATATGAATGCAGCAGATATAAATGAATGGGAAGCTCCATAATCAAATAATGCAACAGCATAGGAACTACCAACTACAGCCATACCTTGAATCACCGAACGATCCACCACTACTGGAGACGGTATGGTAAAAAGCCGTTCAGATCCTGTAGGGTTTGGCGCCTGCCCCGCCTGGTTGTATGTTCTGCCTCCTCGCGACTGAGCTGGTCTAGTTGGAAGGCGGAAAGAACCCCTGAAGTGAAAGGGTCTGCTGATCTGTGGACATTCCCTCTTGAAGTGGCCCTGCTGGCCACACTGATAACATGTGTTCCCACCCCGTGGGACCTGAGTGACTGATGTTGATGGGGAGGGCTGATTGGGACGAAAACCCCCTGTAGATCCAGTGGAGGGTGAGGGTCTGCTGAAGTTCGGGCGGAACTTCTTGTTGGGTTGAAATGCACCCCGCCCACTCTGCCCTCGGTGGTTGTCAAACTGTACTATCTCATTCAACTCTCGCTCCGCTATAGTGGCCCTGCTGACCACCCCTGCCAGTGTAGGTTCCTTGAAGATGGTCACCCTAGTCTTGATGCTCAGCCGAAGGCCCCGCTCAAACTTACGGGCCCTCCGGTGCTCAGTATCCACCATATAAAATGCATATACTGATAGCCTAAGGAATTCTCTGTGATATTCTGCCACCGTCATATTGCCTTGTACCAATGATAGGAAGGCTTAAGTCTGGTTCTCTCTTTCCTCCTCCGAAAAATACTGCTCTAGAAAGGTAGCTGAGAACCATTCCCACGTCATGGTAGTCCTTTCCCCTTCCAGCACTAGTGCTTGCTATTTTTCTACAACTTCCCACCAATTACCAGCATCCTCGATCAGTTGAGATGTAGCCAGTAAGATCCTATCAGCATGACTAGAGATCTGAAGCAGATTCAAGATCTAAGTGATCTTCTTCAACCAATGATCTGCTCCGACAGCCCCTTCTTTTCTCCTGAAGTAGGGAGGGCGCTGTTGTTGGAAATCCCTAACCATGTTCCGTTTGTTGGAGTCGCTGGTGGTTGCATCCCCATTCAAGTGTTGTTGAAGGACAGAGGTGACCACTGCTTGAACCAATTCTTTCAATCCGGGAGGCACAACCAGTATGTTCACACTATTCTGTCCCTCCTCTTGATGAGGTGACTGTACCCCCTCTTGATGCGGTGGCGGTACCTCCTCTTCATGTGGAGGTGGTGGCACCTCTTCCTCTACCGTGGGTTGCAACGAGTTCTTCTTTTTGGAGGCATTTCCTAAATCATCGAAGAATATTTATTGACTTAGTTCCTTCATAAAATTGTCATGTTCATATTTTGGGGAATTTTTTTTCCTAAGTATCAAATATTTTCTTCAAATTGGGGGAGAATTATCGACTAAGTATACTTCATTTTTTTTTTTTGGGGGGGGGGGGGGGGGGGATTTCCTAAGTATCAAATATCGTTTCTTTCCATTTGGGGGGAAATTGCCAAATAAGCACACTTGGTTTTCGTAAAACTCCCTAGTGTCATGTATTTCTTTCCAATTTGGGGAAAAATTTCCTAAGTATCAATGTTTGTTTCATTTGGTGAGATCGGGGAAATTTTCCTACCTTTGATAAATCCATCAATGTTCCATCAATTTGGGGGAAAATCTAGATTGTGTTTTCTCATTTTGGGGGAAGTAAACCCTATTTGCTATGTTTGATAAATCCATCACTTATAATGATTGTCCTTCCCTTGCTATCATTTCTTTACGTTAAATGTTGCTCTCAGATTGAATGCTTCAGTCTGAGTCAATCGAAGTAAATTAACCCGACCCCCATACAGCGAACTCCGAAGAGTCGGTCAGTTGGGATTCTTAGCTGTCAGTGAGACATGCAACCGTCTTAATCTTACTTCGAGAGATTCATTCTTCTGAATTCACTCTGATACCAACTGTAACGCCCACCCCTTTTCACTGAAAATCAGAGTCTATTTTTTTTTTCAATAAGAGTGACAAAGGCGCGGGACGTCATGACGAGAGTTAAGTTCCGAGCTTCTAAAGCCCGGCCCTTAACTGGCCAACCCTACGCGTGCGTGGAACGAAGTCCACGAGGACAGTTCACGCGTAGGAAGTAAGCTCCCGGAATATAATTACATGCGGAACATTATAACAGAGACTATCCTACCAGTTTTAGATAGCAAGGAAGTACGACGCTTAAATTACTAAAATACCCCTATATTAATAATTATATCTCAAAATGATAACGTCCAGAGTAGAGTCCAAACCATAGCAAGAAATAGAAATTATTACAATCCGACGAGCTAAGCTACTCAATTACATATTCCAAAATAAATTTAAATAAACTAAGTAGCCCGCTTCCCCAAGCTCCTACGCTTGGCTCCCGTCGCGTCCTTCGGTTCCGCCATCTCCTGCGTCAACAGCTAGGGTAGAAGTAGGGCATTAGACAACACGCCCAGTAGGACTCCGAGTAGAGCTAACACATGGATTAGTGATAACAGGCACATAGGTAATAATATAATGAAAACCATAAAATGAATGCAATGCCATGGGTATCTTATGTCATGTGTCCCACCCATTATCCATACTATCATGATATCCCCATGTTTGATTCTCGGTCGCCCCGACGGAGCATGGACTCCGGTTATAGCACATCAGGCTATCCCCATGGTTGCTTGGTCGCCCCGACGGAGCATGGACTCTGGTTCCTTTATTTTCCCGCCCATGCCATGCATGAGATGTAGGTGCATTATGCTATGTAATATATATAATTTGTAGCCTTCATATATAATTCATAGTCTAATCATATAAATCATAGCCTGGCAATATGCCATCTAATATATATAAATCATAATCTTAAAACCTATCATAAAACAAATCATATAAATTACCAAAAATAAATCACGGGAACCATCATATAACACGTAAATTCATGGTTTAGAAAAAGGTAGGAATCCTACCGAATACCGACTAGCGTCCCTTTATGCTTCCGTTCACGAATCCGGTCGCCGAGCTCGCACCGATTGCGATGTCCCGATACCTTATTATACATTACCAAATCAATCCATATTTTATCCATGATTAAGTCCCTAACTGATCACAACTTAGATCTATTAATGGTTCCTATCTTATATCCGTTAATGACCCATCAACCATGTCACATGATCATTAAAATTAGCCATTTAATTAACCTAATCCTTATTCACTTAAACACATACAAAACCCCGTACTTAGCCCATAATTGATCCATAATCTTGGATCCATTAATCGTTCCATCAACCATGATATGTTCATTAAGATATCAGTCCTTAAGTTCACTTAATCCCCATTAATTTTAAACACATGCATAATACCAACTTTTGCCCATAAGATGACCTATAATTGGGTCATGGGTTCGGCCATACACCATCGCCGAACCCATGATGTCTTTTTCCCATTTTTTATTTGGGTCCCTTACAACATTTTAGATCCACCATGAGTTCCATCATGAGAGAATTTAAACCATACATTTAAATCATTATTCCTTAATCAACATTTGATACATTTTAGTCCATCATCTTAGCGATAACTCCCTTTTAAAAATTACCCCATTTAATCATTAACAACCTAACAATCATAAATCATCTTCCATGGCTTCCATTCTTTATAACCTAATTAAAATCATTTAATCACCTACCATGGGGTTCAAAAACATTCCCATCTACCATTTTTTTGAGGCCATAAAAAAATCATTTACATTTCTCCAAAAATTCCTTAACATTTAACCATTTTAACCTTAAAAATCATAATCATTCTTCATGGTTTAAAATCCTTTAAATACCCTATTAAAATTCTTAATCATCTACCATGGGGTTCGGCCATACAACATGGCCGAACCCTATGGTCTATGATCCCTTCAAAAATCCACACTTCCATGTTTAAATAAACCTTATTACATAATGTCCATAATACCTCCATTTATTTTTCTTAATCTCTCCTTCCCATTTTGTCCATTTCTTACTTCATTTTTGGATGGATTTGAGATCCAAGGCCCATGATAATTTGGACACCATTAAATCCAAGAAATGGACCCCAAATCTTAAACCTTAAACAAATCCAACCTCTTGTTTATTTCCTTTTCAAAAACACTATGATCATGGTTATGGAAGCATTGTAGATTTTAACTATAATGTATGTGAAATGATTTTATGTATGATATAACATATATGTGCTATGGGTCTTAAGATATTTTGAATACGTGAAGTAGTATTATATTTTAAAAGAGTAAGAAATTAAGATATGTATGAGTAAAAGTTAGTGTGATAAAGAATGCATTGAAATGGATGTTATGGTCATTTGCATCCATTTATATTTCTCATGTACATGGCAAAGGATGGGAAGACTATTGATGAAATAAAGGGTCAAGGGTCCAGATTAGGTTATTGGGTAATGTGATAGTTGATATGAGAATTACAGTTGACGAATCAATGGGCTGAGCAGTTCCGAAGAAACCTTGATTTCGTAACTGGAATGATGGTAGTCACAAATGATGAGACCAATAGGCTGAGTAGTCCGGAAGAAACCTTGGTAGTGTGACTGGAAATGTAGAATAGTGAATGACAGTGTGGAAATGTGGATAGTATGATATGGAGGGAAATATTCCTCGTGATTCCAAATGAATCATTGAAATATCTATGCATGGGGCATGGTGGGGGGCATACATGGATCATGGCACCCATAGCATAAACACATTGCGTATTATTGAGTATTTTACATGATTTGAGTTTGGTATTTGGAAATAATAAAGTGAGTGTGATTTCAATATAAGTTTTTGATTTTGATATTGTTATAAGAATGAGATTATGAAATGGTGCATGTATTATAAAGTTTCCTAGAACGATGATATTTTGGAGAAAAGAATTAAGTATGCCATTTTTCATAATGAAAAGGATATGAATTTTAAAAGAGAGTAAATTATGATTTGAATGTGAGATTTTTTAACTATGTAGAAGTTGGAAAAGTATGTGATACTTATAACAATAAAGTATGGTGTTTGAAATCAGAATGTATATATTCTAGAACATGATTTTCAAGTTGTAAATGTAAATAGAAGTATAGTTTTCTATAACACTCACCAGTGCACATTTTATGATTGGAATTTCTACTCGGCGGATTGACTAAGCTTACAAATCCCCCATTAGATGTGTATGCAGGTTTAAAGTACATAAGATCGAGCAAAGTAACGGCCGAATATGGACGAAATGAAGAACAAAGAAGAAAGCTTAGAGGACTTAGATATGTTTACATTTTGAGAGTTGTGAGAACATTGAAGGTTTGTACGAGGGTATTCACTTATGAGGAATTTAATATTATATAATTCTGTTGTACTTTAATTTGTATTTGATTCAATGTAATTATCTGGGAATTTCCTTATCTTTGCTTCAGATTTGTGGACTATTCATGCCATGTAAAAATGTTTGAAATTCTTCCGCAGGTTTATAACAGTGTGTACAAAATTAGAATGCACATGCTAGTTGGGCAAGTCAAGGGTCGGTTCTTCGGACTCGGATTTGGCTGCGTCGTTAAATTCGCGTCCCTCTCCACCCAAACATTCACATAATTACCACTTTGATGATGGGTATTAGAGCATGAATAGTAAAGAAGGAAAATTCCCCGACTCAAAATACAAACAAAGTCGAGTTTAAACAATTTTAGAATACCCCTCAAGTAAGATTTAGATGAGTAGTCAAGACACTCCCGAATGTGTGTGGGATTATGACATAGAATTGTTCCTCAAAGAGGATGACAAAGACAAGTTAGGATTCCCCCAATTAAGCACTGGATAACTATGTTGAATGATGTCTCTTTGATGATATAGTGCTATTGTTGGATGAACAGATTGTATGAGATCGTCAGACGAACGAAATACTAATTGGGTTGTTTCTTGGCATAGGAAAATGCCACCGAGAGAGCGTGCCCAAAGAACTTGTACGCATCTAAGGAATGTTGGTGGAACCAGTGACAACGTCCCACTCGTGTCACCTGAACTTCAAGGTCTTCTTTAGGCAATCGGAAGTGCAACGATACAACCTGATCAGACAAGGATCGGCCTGACTATCACGATTGACTCGCGAGACCGGACCCTCATGAGAGATTTTCAACACCAGCGTCCTCCTTATTTCAAATCAATTGAAGGTCCCAGAGAAACAGAAAATTGGATTGGCAACATCACTCAAATCTTTGAGTTGTTGAGGATTACTAAGGATCAAGACAAAATCCTCCTTACTGCTTCGTAACTAGTAGATGATGTAGGCCAGTGGTGGAGGTCGACTAAAGAGAACCTTGTGATGACAGAAATGACATGGGAAAGCTTCAAGGACCTATTCTTAGAAAACCACTTTCCCGAGATAGAGAAAGAAGCTAAGGCGCAAGCATTTATAAAGCTGACGCAAGGAGACATTATAGTTACAGAATTCAATGGGAATTCTTTCGACTTTCTTGGTATGCACCCTATATGGTTGACATGGAATACAAGAAGGCTCGGAAATTTGAAAGAGGTCTTCGACTCGACATCAGATCAAGAGTAATAATTTTCCGAGCTGCCACATTCACTGAGGTAGTAAGGGGTGCGAGTATCGTTGAGAAAGATATGTAGAAGCAAACGAATACATGGATAATGAGGAGGAACAGAATGGTGAAAGTTCTTCCCGACTCCCCAAGATACTCTGATTAAACTCTAAATATCCTTCGATTGCTACACTCACGGTACAACCCCCTATGAATACTCTTACATGTTATCAATGTGGATAGACCGGTCACATTAAAGGAAGTTGTCCACAGCTTCGCCGGATACGCGCAATACAATTGTCTAACTCCATGTGTTGTTACTGCAGATAAACAGGTCATATTAAGGGGAACTACCCATAGTTTCGCCAAGAAAATACGACACAGAGCTCTCAGAATGCCTCTGCATGTTATCAGTGTGGACAGAGGGGACACATCAAGAGAAATTGTCCAAGACTCCGAACAATTGGACCTTCTTGTCCCAACGTTAGAGAACCACCAAACACTCGATGATTCGAGGTATGACAATCATCAAGAGATTCCTACATAGAGTTTGTTTACTTAGTTTTGAACCATTACAGTATTGCATGTATAAGTCAAAAGTACATTGATTGTTACCTGAGAGGAATGACTCATGGAGTCACCTGATGTAATAGCCCGAATTTTCGAATCAATATATATTTGGCATTTATTGATTTTAATTTGAATTTTAACGTGATGGAATACCAAATGGATCAAAAGTTGGGACAAGGGTCCAAGAATGGTCCAATGGGCCATGGATTGGATGAAATCCATTTAATGGGTCAATGAGGACTAACCGGGTCAAGGATGGTCAAATTGGGCCCAATACTCATTTGGGACCCAATGGACCCAATTGAGGTAAGCCTAAGGTAAGGAGGGAATTTAATTGGGCCATGGGCCCAATGTCTACCCAATAAACCATGAATTGGAATTAATACAATTAATGGGTCAATGGTAAGTAATTGGGTCAAGATAGTCAATTTGGGTCAAAGGGCCATATGGGACTCAATGGGCCAAAGTAGGTAAGCCCTAAAATAAATGGGAAAGACAATATAATTGGGCCATGGACCCAATGGTGATCCAATTAAGATAAATTAAATAGATTAGATAATTATAAAACTATCTAACTTAAGATGTATCAAGATTAAGTAATATGGCCAAATGGGGCCCACCTCCACCTCACCCATTGAAGTGGCGTGTGGACCAAGGAAAAAGTGGGGCCAACCATCATGGTTGACTTGGTCAACCATGGATAAATTTAAGAAGACTAAGGTGGATTAAGGTAAATTAAATTGATTAAAATTATTGTAAAATTATCTAAGTTAAAATCAATGGAATTAAAATAACATGGCCAAGTGGGGCCCACCTCCACCTCATCAAGTGAGGTGGCGGGTGGGGTAGGTATAGGTGGGGGCCGTCTAACATGGTTGACTTGGTCAACCATGGGTGGATTTATTAGATAGATAATTTAATGGAATTAAATTGGATGGAAATTAATTAACCTAAGTGAGGACTTAACTTAACTAATTAGGTTGATTAATTAGGGTCAACATAGACAAGTCAAAGAGGACAAGGGAGCCATGCTTGGTGGTTGGGTCTCAACCACCACCACCAAAGTCAAGCTAGCCCATGCTTGGTTGGTGAGGAAGTTAATGTTTGAGTGAAGGCTACTCCAACCATCTCCATCTCATTTCAAACAAACATTTTTCACTCTATCTCTCCCTCCCACTCTCAAAAACCGTCCCATGCATTGGAGGAAAGAAAAAGAGAAGAAAACTTAGAAGAAGAAGAGAAAAAAAGAGAAGGAGAGAGCAAGCCTTGGTCCACCCCTTCAAGATCAAAGGCTAAGATCTTGTTTTCCATCACCTTCCCCTCTCCCTCTCTCAATCTAACCCCATCTACCATAGCCGATCCAAGCATATTTCACCATTGATCAAGCACATCTAGCCGATCAAACAAGGAGAGAAAGAAAAAAGGAGGCCAAGGAAGTCGACGGGAGCGACAAAGACCGGAGGAGTCGTCGGATCGTAAGTATGTTCTAAACAAGAAATTTAATTTTTAGGGTTTTAAGTTTTGGAATCCATTTCCTTGGATTGGATGGTGGCCAAACCATCATAGGCTTTGAATTTAAAAATCCATCCAATGGTAGGATAAGGAATGGATAAAATGGAGGAATGGATTAAGTAATGGATTAGGGATGTTAAGTATTTAAAATAATTGTTATGGATTTGTGAGGAAACTTTGGGCCATAGGGTTCGGCCATGTAGCATGGCCGAACCCCATGGTGGCAAATTAAATGATGGAAGTATGGAAAAATATGGAGAAAAGGTTAGGTTTCCTAAATGCAAAGTAATTGATGATTTTATTAAGGTTAGAAGGTTTAAAATGTTGGAGAATGATTTATGATAATTAGTTTTCAAGTGATTTAAAATAGGTGATTTTAAATAGGGTTTAAAGGCATAGAATGGAATGAATGGATGACCATAGGGTTCGGCCATGTAGCATGGCCGAACCCCATGGTAAATAATGGGTAATTTATTAAGATTATAAGGTTTAAAGAAAATGGAGAAAAATGATAGATTTAAATGGATTTATTGAGTATACAATGTGATGTTTAAATGGGATGAAAATGGTGATGTAAATAGATGATTTAATTCAAATGGGGTATGATGTTTTAAAGAAATCATGAACTATAGGGTTCGGCCATACAAGGTGGCCGAACCCCATGGTTGGTGATCTATGAAGGTTAGGGCTCTTAGATGCTCAATGGTTAATGTTTTCTAAAGTTTGAAAATTATGAGTATGGTAAGTGATTTTAAAATGGATTATTTTTGGGACAAAACATTAGTATTTGAAAATGGCATCCATAAAGGTGAACCCTAGGGTGGTGATTAGTGGTTTTAATAAATGGAAAATGATGTAGAAGGATGCTAGATTTTAATGGATTTATGAAAATGATATGTGAGGTTTTAAATGGGATGAGAATGGGGACTTAAATGAATAAATTAAATTTATTGGTGATAGGATTAAATGAGACAAAATGGACCCACAAGAAGGGAGATAGGGTACCATGGGTTCGGCCATGGTGTATGGCCGAACCCATGATCTCTTTGTGGGCCACCTTTAGGGCCAAATGTGAAAGGACATATGGGATTAAATATTTTTCAAAATTAAATAATAGGTGGTTGATTTTATGATACTAGGTCATGATTAAATGGATCTAAGTATGAATAAATTGTTGGACTTAGAACGTACATAAGTGGATGGATGATTGAACCATGGGAGAGAAATGGCAAAACGGTAAATAAGTGGCACATTGAAAAACCATAGGTTCGACCATAGTACATGGCTGAACCCTATGTGGATTGAACATGGAATTGGATATATTAGAAGGACATTATGAATGATTAAAAGAAACATATAGATGCTGCGTTTTAGGCTCGCTCAATGTAATATTTGAAATGGCCAAAAATCGGATTTATGGATGTGTTTTAACCAAATGGATAATGGGCTAAGTTAAGGACCGATTTTTGATAAACTTGTAAAGGATCATTGAATGGATCTAGGGTTATGATCAGATAGGAACTTAATCATGGATAACGTATGGACTAATTCGGTAAATGTAATAAGGTATCAGGACGTCGCAAACGGTACGCGATCGGCGACCGGATCATCGAACGGAAAACGTAACGGAACGCTACACGGTATTCGGTAGGATTCCTACCTTTTTGTAAGCGATGGATATGTGATGGTATTTTAGATTATTTTGATTTAACTTATGATGGATTTATGATTATGATTTACCTTATGATGAGTTTTAAGTTATGAATCATATGGATTATATTTTAACATTATGCATTATATGGCTATGTATGGTATATCAAAATTATGGTTTATCTATATACTACATAGCATAATGCACGTACATCTCATGCATGGCATGGGCGGGAAAATAATGAAACCGGAGTCCATGCTCCGTCGGGGCGACCGAGAATCAGACATGGGGATAGCCTGAGGGCTATAACCGGAGTCCATGCTCCGTCGGGGCGACCGAGAATCAAACATGGGGATAGTTCTATAACCGGAATCCATGCTCCGTCGGGGCGACTGAGAAACAAACATGGGGATAATACATTGTATGATCATACGGATGATGGGTGGGACACATGACATAGGCACCCATGGCATAACATTCATTACATGCTTATTTTGTTATATTTTATTGTATCGGTATGCGTGTTATCACTAATCCATGTGCTAGCCCTACTCGGAGTCCTACTGGGCGCGTTGACTAACGCCCTACTTCTACCCTAGCTGATGACGCAGGGGATGGCGGAAGCGGTGGACATGACAGGAGCCAAGCTTAGGAGCTTGGGAAGCGCAGTATTAGTTTATTTACGTTTACATTTTGGAGATGTAATTTTAAAGTAACTTAGCTTGTCGGGTTGTCTAAATTTACATTTCTTGCGATGGTTTGGACGTTACTTATGGACAATTACATTTGGTGATATAAATATGATCATAGGGGCATTTTGGTAATTTAATGTTGTATCTTCACTTCTATCTAAAAACCGGTAGGATAGACTCTATTATCATGTTCCGCAATGATTATAATCCGCGAGCTTACTTCCTACGCGTGAACCATTCTCGTGGACTTAGTTCCGCGCACGCGTGGGGTTGGCCAGTTAAGGGTCGTGCTTTAGAAGCTCGGACTTAACTCGCGTCGTGGCGTCAGCGCTCTCTCTCACTCTTCTATTTCCAAAAAAAAAAAAAAAATTCTGATTTTCGGAAAGCAAGTGAAAAAGGGGCGGGCGTTACACCTGAAAGAATGATTTTTATGAACTAGACTTGATGTAATACACCATAAATAGTTAGGCAATAAACAATGGTGATTATCGAAATGGAATAACATGGATTGAAAGAAATTGAATTTTCTTAAACTCTTAGACTTACAAATAGGTTTGATCAAATGAGGTTGAACAATAAAGATGTTGATTGATGGTCATTAGAGAAACATAAACCTAGCATGAGAAATAATATGCACTCTTGAAACAAATGCATGTGGTTTGTATGGAGAATATTGAGTGACTTAAAATATGAGAATGGGTGTGTGAATGATCGAGATATATTTTTATTTTGCATTCCATGCTTTGAACAAAATGTGTTAGTCATTTTACGATGTATACGTGAGTAAAGTAATATCTAGCCTTGAAAAATGATTATCTAGTGAACTCAAATGGGAAGCTATGGGCGACTGCCGAGTTAGACTGGCCAGCTGACTCTGTAGATAGCCAATGGAGTTCTATGAGAGTGTTACTGGATACCTAATTAAATAGAATCAATGAAATCTTTGAAGATAATCTCAAGAGATAAAGGGATAGAATGAGAAACTAAGGCATAGCTATCTTGTGTTTGTCATGAGATGACTAAATCTAATGAACTTACTATAAAATGAGGTGAGTACACCAATAATAGAGGATCACTTTCGGTAGATGCGTAAGTTATGATGTTTTAAGTATTGAACTACACTGAGTGAATCAAATGCATGAGACATGATAAACACATTGAGTCATCTAAGTATGACTGACTTCATTAAAGATCTCACTTATCGAAGTATGAGATTAGAACGACGTGACAATGGAATGCATAAGAGTAAAGTGAACTCACGAGTCGAAATGAGTGATTGCAATATAACTGAATGGTGAAGACTACCATAAACAGTATGATGTACTATTCACGTATAAGGATGTGTCCAACCTCTAAAATGCTTTTAAATAAATTCATTGAGTTTGATGCCCACATTAGGGGATAGTGTGTAGAAGTCTGTTGTATAAGTGTGATGGTTGTAGTGTGTATCCGTAAGTAACAGATGATAAAAACGGTATTGTGTAATCAGAGTCACAAAATAGTGATCTGTGATTTATGAGGTAGGATTTCTCGATGTGAAGGCGTGAGACCAATAGACCCTACAATCCATGTGGACGACTGATGCGTGGGCGGGTGTTGGATGAGCATAGACTCACACTGGCAGGCTACCTCAATGACAGATTGATAATGAAGGGTGAGGTCCTCACTACTCTTGCACCGAGAGTAGACTAATGAAATGTATGGTACACGTTTACATTGAAAATATCTTAGTAACAAGTAGAGTGAAATGGATTATATCGATTGGCATGAGAACTAATAGATTTACTCTCGAATGAGTTGAGTAAATAGTAGCACGAGATTTGGACAGTACGAGGAAAAATACATAAAAGTATTGTAACCCATAGGTTGATATGAGTACTGAAGATGAAATAGAGTGGTGTGTGTAACACCCGGATTTTTCAATGCATAAATATATTGGATTTTGTCTATTTAATTTGTTAAATTGATTGAATTTAAGATTTATGGATGAAATGGACCTTAGATGGGTAAAGGAGTTGGTCAATAACCCAATTAAGATCCAATGGATCATGGATAGAATGTAATTTGGAAGTAATTGGATAAGTTTGATTAAATGGGTCAATTACCCAATTGGGACCCAATGGGTCATAAATGAGCTAATTGTAAGTAAATGGGTAAGGATAATTTAATTGGGTCAGCTACCCAAAATTAAGACCCAATGTATAAATCCACCTCATCAAGTGAGGTGGCATGTATTGAGGTGCCACATCATAAATGACATGGCAAGGATAGGACCCACGTGCCATGTGGTGACCATGTCACCACATGTATGGTCGGCTAAGTCATGGTTGACTTGGTCAAACATGAATGGGTGTGCTCAATCGAGTTTCAATTAGATTGAGTTCACATTGAATTGAGTCCAAGTGTTGAGTTGGAAATTAAATTACTTGAGTCAAGTGGGAAGTGAGTTCAAGGGAATGAGTTCAAATGAATTAAGGCATGAGTTGGAGATGAGTTAAAATGGAAGATGAAGATACTTCCATTTAAATATGAGTTAGGAGGGAAGATGGAGAGTTTCCATCTCAACGGATGGAACTCCATGCACACATTGGAAGGCTAAGGGTCTTCTTGGTTTGGCCAAGAGACTCCTTGGTTAGACACAAGTCATAAAGAGAGGAAGTGAGAGGGACTACGTTGGTATACAAAGAGACACAGCCAAGGGGCTGCTCACACCCCTTGGCCGATTCTATCTTATTGAAACCAAGAGATTCTATCTTCTCTCTCTCTTCCACCAACATTTCGACACTTAAAGGAATTGGGCAGAGCAAAGGAAGGAGAAGGATTCAGGAGGAAAGACAGAGCAAAAGAAAGAAGGAGACGGGGAAGAGCTATGCCTTAAGTATGAGGATAATGTAGGATTAAGATTAAGTTTGAAGAAACCATAGGGTTGGTCATGATGTGGCCGAACCTATGGGTTGTGGATTGGGTTGGAATGGATGGCTAAATCATGTTAGAGCCATGGAATTGGTAATCCATTCAAGGAATGGACAAGTGTGGTAACAAATAACCAAAGGTTCGAATGCAAAACTATGTTGTAATAGTACAAAAATTGAATAAATTAGAGAAATGATCCTAGCCTTGGCTAGTGAGTAGAGTAAATCCATCTAAGAGTTATGTAACGCCCCGCCCTTTTTCACTCTCCGAAATCAGAGTCTATTCTTTTTTATTTAAATAAAGAGTGAGAGAGAGCGGGAACGTCACGATACAAGCTAAGTCCGAGCTTCCAAAGCCCGACCCTTAACTGGCCAACCATGCGTGTGCGTGGACAAGTCCACTAAAACATTTCACACGCGATACTACGACTTGCGGAATACCCATTGCGGAAATAACATCAGATTACAACATTTACTTAGCAAGGAAGGCAATCAATATAAATTAACTTAATCCAAATTAATCATCATTCGATCCATAGCAAATAGTCTAAGCTATTACATTCCCAAATACTAGTTACTCAAATTACATTGTCCATGAATAAACTTAAATAAAGTGAAACTAAATTATCCAAGCTCCTAAGCTTGGTTCCGATCGCGTCTTTCGTTCCGTCCATTTCCTGTGTCATCATCTAAGGTAGAAATAGGGCGTTAGATAACGCGGCCAGTAGGTACTCTGAGTAGGCTCAAACACATGGGTTAGTATAAAAATCCAGATATAATACATCATGCCGTACTTATAAAACATCGTATCCCAAAACAGTGTATGATAATAGAGATCCAATCATACAGATTAAATCCACAAACAATGCATGATAATAGAGATCATAATCATGCTGATTCAATGCCATGCCATGGGCGTCATATGCCATGAGTCCCACCCATCACCCATATCACAATCACATAGTATTCCTCTTGATGGAAAATCCTCATCAAGGTATCACCACGAATGCCTTATCGGTCGCCTCGACGGAGCGTGGACTCCATTTACATTACAAACATAGTATCCTCTTGATGGAAAATCTTCATCAAGGTATCCCCACGAATGCCTTATCGGTCGCCCCGCAGGAGCGTGGACTCCGGTTACAAATCCATAGGAGTCAGTGTAGATTCCTCCCCACGATTGTTTATCGGTCCCACCGAACGAAGCGTTGACTCCATTTACATCACAATCATCATAACCTGGAATTAGTGTGGATTCCTCCCCACGATTGTTTTATCGGAGAATCGAATGGAAGCGTGGACTCCCCCTATTTGATCCCTCCCATGACATGCATGAGATGCAGATGCCAACATGCTATGTAATAATAAACATCATAGCATTTAAAATTCCATAATTGAAACATAACATTTGATATCAAAATAACTCATCAAAACATGAATTAAAATCATCATATCTACATATTCCATGGTTTTCAATAAGGTAGGAATCCTACCAACGTTCAATTATCGGGTCCTTATGTTTCTGTCCAAAAATCGATCACCGATCGCGTCAAGCCGATCGTTCATCATTTGTGAAATCCCGTTACCTTATTACATTTAACATATACATACATCAATTTGGTGATCCGTTTAATTCCATAAAATAACCAATTTAATTATTCCAATTGATTTAAACTATTCCCTTCATCCTTCCAATTTAACCTAACCATTTGGAAAATCATATAAATCATATACCCATATTTAGATCACATAATGGGGTTCGGCCATTCCACATGGCCGAACCTCATTTTGCCTTTCTTTAAATGGATCTTAAATCCATGGCCTCCAACATTTTGGCCAACCATTTCCAATCTATATGGAATGTTCCCTTTAATCTCCTTTTAATTTATAAATCTTGTCAAGTACCACTTACCGATTCCGCGACTCCTCCAATTTCTTACGTTCCGCCTTGCTCTTCTGATCTTCTCCTTCCTTAGTCTTTTCTTTCTTCCTCCTAGATCTTCGGCCAAAGTCTGTTGCTTGATTAAGATGGAAATCCTAAGAGTGGTTCAGCCAAGGAAGAGATTTGAGAGAGGGAGAGGAGGAGAGAATGGAAAACCCATGGTCTTTTCATTGTCTCGTCAGAGATCGGCCCAAAGAGTGAGAGGGAGAGGAGTTCAGATAGAAATCTCTGTCTTTCTTGTCTTAGTGAGAGAATCGGCCAAGGGAGAGTTTGAGAGCACAATTTCTTTGTTCCAATAAGATCCAATCAGCCAAAGGTGTGGTGTCTCTTGGGTTATGCCCCTTTGTAACAACCAAAACCTTTCACCTCCCACATTAATGTTTCCTTTGGGGTTTCATCCCATGAGATGAAACTCCCCAACCATGTGCCCCTTGGGTTTCCATCATGTAACGCCCTGCCCTTTTTCGAGAATTTCAGAGTCTAATTTTTTTTTTTAAAAGTAATAATAAAACATCGAAAGAGAGCAGGCGGCGTCACGACGTGAGTTAAGTTCAGACTACCCAAGTCTGAACCTTAACTGGCCACCCATGTGTACATGGAATAGACCATGATAGTGAATCACACATGGATCTAACATCAACATGCGAAATAATCTAGATTAATTGCAGAATAGAAAGACGAGATAGCAAGTAACAGTCCTAAACATTATTTATCATAGATCAATCCATCCAAATGTTATCAACCTAATCAAACCATAGCAAGTAGTGAATTATTACATGTCCCACAAAAGTATTCAAAAGACAGTAATATAAAGTAGTTCAGTCCTTCATTCAAGCACTTAGGCTTGCCTCCCCTCCCGGTCAACGACCTTTCCTTTCCCTTTGCTTGTACCTGCAATCTCCTCTGAGGATAGAATTAGGGCGTTAGATCAACGCGCCCAGTAGGTTCCCGAATCAGGGCTACCACATGTTAGCATATAAAACATGCATATACATATCATAATACATGATCATCAAAACAGGTAAAACAATGCTATGATGTATGCACATGCAATGAGCATCCCCCATCATGTACATTCATAGCCATCACTTGACGTGCCTTGCACCATCAAGGTAAATTATAATACAACTTCCATCTCTTCATCATTGACTGATTCATATCATGTAATAGTCCTCCTGTAGGGATTCTCATCACCTAAGGAGACCAATGTGACTATGATCATCATGTTACTCCTCCTAGCGTTACTTGTACCACCGAGGCAGAACGTAACTTATAACTTGAAATACTGTAGAACCTCACTCATAATCCCATGTCTATGCATGAGATGCCAATGCCCGTATGTCATTTGTTAATGCATAATATATCATTTGAAACACACATATTAAAACAAGAGTATCATAAGAAAAACTGGGTAAAAACCGTGGTTACAAGTAGGTAGGAAACCTACAGAAGAATCACATCAGCGTCCGTTCTTTCTTCGGCTTTAACCTGTCACGACTCGTTCGTCGTTCAACTTTCGGTACCTTATTATGCAACAATAAGTAAATCATACTCTTATTTACATGTTCATTCATATATGAGACCTAAAACATCTTATAAGTCCTTTGATCAATCTCCTCATTTGGCTTGTATTCACAAATTTGCGATTGATCTAACCAATGTCTAATCTTGCTCATAATCAAAGTTCATCAAAATAAACTACCTTAGTGGGGTTCGGCCATACTACTTGGCCGAACCCTACCAATCCAATTTGTACTTCTTAATCCCTTCACAACCATTCAAATCACTTGGTTCCAATCCTCATTTTCATCCACCAACACTACCCCATTTAAATCAAATAAAAGCCTTAAAGCAACCCATGGGGTTCACTTGATCTGGTTGATCCCTCAACTTCTCATGATTATACATGATTTAATCATGTTAACACAACCATGAATTACACATGGTTCAGCCACATAACCAGCCACCAAAACAGTAATTTAACTTCACCAAAACACATCACTTATTTACAGGGTTCGGCCATCCAAGGTGGCCGAACCCAATGTCCTGTCTTGGTCTTTTAACCATGCTTTAGGCGTTATTTAAACATGCAATATTAGTATTATATTGCTGCCTTTAAACCTCTTAGAAACCATCTAATTAAATTCATTCAAAACAGTCCATAAAGTCCATGGTTTCCATGTTTCACAACATGAAAACCAACATCCTTTTACATGGGGTTCGGCCCTCTATGGTGGCCGAACCCAATGGTTATGTTTACTATTTTTAAACCTCAATCATCATGTAATTAACAGCGTATTAACATCAGGTTTTAACTTTAAAAGAAACCATCCAAAAAAAAACATCATATCATGGGATTCGGCCATCCAAGATGGCCGATCCCCATGGTCCATCTTTTCCAATTTTAATCTACTGATTTAGACCACATAACTTCAGCCTTTTCTGATATCCAAACCCATGTTTTAACTCTCTTTAAACATGCATTTTAAATCTATTACAACCATCTAACATTAGTCCTAACTTATATGGTTTTAACTTCTAAAAACCATCAAAACTAACCGCTTGTTTCCATGGGGTTCGGCCATGCTAAGTGGCCTAACCCAATGGTCCATTTCCATCTTTTAATCCACTGATTTTAGACCATATAAATTTCAGTCACTATGTCATTCAGATCCATGGTTTTTAACCATTCTAAAATATGTATTTTAAATCTTAATTCAAAATCCAAAACAGTCCACAAAATCCATGGTTTTCATGTTTCAAAACATGAAAACCAACCCATCTCTTTACATGGGGTTTGGCCCTCTATGGTGGCCGAACCCAATGATCATCTTAATCATTTCTAAACCTCCATTAATCAAGGTTAATCATTGGTGTAATCAGCCATGATCATGGCCCAATCCACACCCTATTTGTTCCATGCTTTTCAACAAAACTCAATGAAATACTTACCAATTTTCCCAAGCCTTTCTACTTGACTTTTGATCCTTGTTTCCTATCTTTTATTTCTTCCTTTCTTCCTCAATTCCTTGCTGGTTTAAGCTTGAATATTTGGTACCAAAAGCCTCTGTTGTTCCAGCCAAGAACACCGATTGGAGAGAGGGAGAAAGATGAGGATTTCCAAGAATTTTGGCAATGTCATTCGGCCAAATGAGTGGTCTCATCCTTTTGTTAAATCAGCCAAACCTCACTCCTTAATCCTCATAATTTATTGTAAAAAACGAGGAGATGTTGTGTGCCATCCAAGGCACCCCTTGATACCAACCATTGCAACCATTCACTTTACCACTCATCTCATCTCAATCCCATGTATTCCCATTTAATACATCATGGAAATCACCCCAAACAAGTCCCCAACGTGTGGGACTTGTTTGGGTGGTTAAAGCTGGGACAACCTCTGCAAATTCCCATTAGACTCACTGATTTACAGTCCCATGGATTTCCATTTTGACTCACCCAACTCAAGATATTTTTATTCCAACCCAACTCATCACATTTAATGCATTTCATTTAATACACATGAGTTGACTCATAACTTGATTTAATTCCAACTCACTTCAGTCCCACTCACTGATTTGACTCGTGTTTTATCTCCCTTGAGGGTCCCCATGGTCAACAATAGTCAACTCGACCCGTTGGGTCCACTTTTAGCTCCTTGACCCGTTTTGACTCCATGACCCAATTATGGTATTTTGGTCATTTGTAAATGGTTTTCACATATGGATCAAGCTTACTCATTTCTTCTCCACTTGATTTCTAATCAAATAGGCTTAACCCCATTTAATTTAAACTCACAAAATGGTCAAATCATCCATTTTGACCCAATAGGTCCCATTTGGGCCCTTTGACCCATTTAGCCATTTTTGACCCAAATGATGTAAATTACCCAACCAATCAAACTTGACATTCATAATGTACTCATATGATTTTAATTTGAGCAATGGACCCCACTATTTCCTTACTTAACATCACAAAATAATTAATTTAACAACTCAGGGGTATTTTGGTAATTTTCCACTTCATTGAGAAATTGGGATGTTACAATATAATCCTCTTTTTAAAATTTTCGTCCTGAAAATCGAGTGAAGTAGGGTTCTCAAATTAAATTACATAAATAACTCGGGGTGAGCTGTTCTCATCTCCGATTCAAGTTCCCATGTGGCCTCTTCATCACCATGACGGTCCCATACCACTTTTACGAACTGAATCGCTCTGTTTTGTAACACCCTTTGTTCAGTCTCCACTATCCTGACCGGCTTCTCGACGTACGTCACGTCGCTTTGTACTTCAATATCTTGAACATTTAAAACATGGGACGGATCCGGATTATATTTCCTTAGCATTGACACATGAAACACATCATGTAGAGCTGCTAACTGCGAAGGAAGTGCTAACTGGTAAGCAACATCCCCCATCCTTCTTATGATGGAAAACGGTCCCACATATCTTGGGGACAGTTTTCCTTTCTTACCAAACCTCATATGTCCCTTCCGTGGTGAGACTTTTAGAAACACCAAGTCTCCCACTTCAAATTCCAGAAACCGTCTCCTTTTATCAGCATAGCTCTTCTACCGACTCTGTGCAGTCAACAAGTGTTGACGTATCAACTTAATTTGTGCAGTAGTCTCTGCGACTAGTTCCGGTCCGATCAATGCAGGCTCTCCTGCCTCTGTCCAACATACCGGTGACCTACATGGTCTACCATATAAAGCCTCGTATGGAGCCATCTGAAGGCTTGCCTGATAGCTGTTATTATACGAAAACTCCACCAATGGTAAGTGGTCCTCCCATCCACCCTTGAAGTCTAACATACATGCCCTCAGCATGTCTTCCAAGGTCTGGATTGTCCTTTCAGACTGTCCATCAGTCTGTGGATGGAATGCGGTGCTAGTTAATAGAACAGTCCCCATGGCTGTCTGCATGCTTTGCCATACTCTACAAGTAAAACGGCCATCTTTGTCCGATACTATAGTTCGGGGAATGCCATGTAGTCGAATGATCTCTTTAATATAACGCCGACCCAACGTCTCAGACGAATCCGTCATCTTGATAGAAATGAAATGTGCGGACTTGTTCAGCCGGTCGACTACAACCCATATGGCATCATTGCCATTTGAAGACCTCGGCAACCCCGATACAAAGTCCATGGAAATGTGTTCCCATTTCCATTCTGGCACTGCTAAGGGTTTGAGTAACCCTGGTGGCTTTTGGTGTTCAGTCTTAACTTGCTGACATGTGAGACAATGTGCCACGAATTCCGCCACATCCCTTTTCAGTCCATGCCACCAATAATGTCTCTTTAAATCATGGTACATTTTGGTGCTTCCCAGATGAAAAGAGAGCTTGAATTGATGTGCCTCAATCAGTAGCTCTTTCCGGCAACTCTTTGGCACATATGTTCTTCTCCGGAATAAAAGACCTTGCCCGGGTCGTAATTCCCATTCCGGTATGTCCACACCACTGGACATCTTGGCCCAAATGTCCTTCACTTCCGGATCTGCTCTTTGTTCTTGTTCAATCTTGGTGACTATATTGGACCGTATGATTAAATTGTGCAAAACTCCACGGTTTGTAATGTATAGATTGAACTCACGAATGGTATTAAACATCTCCCACTCGGTTATGATCAGACATGCCACGGATGCATGTGCTATGCGGCTAAGAGCATCAGCCACCTTGTTCGCCTTGCCTGGATGGTATCGAATCTCGAACTCATAATCCGCCAGATACTCCATCCATCTACGTTGCCTTAGATTGAGCTCCTTCTGATCAAATAAATATTTCAAACTCTTATGATCAGAATACACTTCAAACTTCTCGCCATAAAGATAATGTCTCCAACTTTTGAGAGCGAAGACCACTGCGGCTAGTTCAAGATCATGCGTAGGATAGAGGCGTTCATGTATTTTTAGTTGTCTTGAACCATAAGCCACCACACGATGATCTTGACTGAGGATACACCCCAGTCCTTCTCCTGAAGCGTCGCATTCTACTTCATAACCCTTGCCCTTTTCCGGTAAAATCAAAATAAGAGCGGTTGTAAGTCTGTCTTTTAGCTTTTCAAACCTTTGGTTTCACAGATCTGCCCACTCATACTTGACTCCTTTCTGAGTGAGTCAAGTCAATGGAGATGCTAATTTGGAAAAATCCATAATAAATTTCCGATAATAACCCGCCAATCCTAAGAAACTGCGGATCTTGGTTACGTTCTTTGGCGCTTTCCAGTCTTTCACTGCCGTCACCTTAGCCGGATCCACGGCTATTCCTTCCTCGGATATAACATGTCCTAAGAAATTCACTTGAGATAGCCAGAATTCACACTTACTGGCCTTGGCATACAGTTTATTCTGCCTCAAAGTATTCAAAACTATCGGTAGATGCTCTGCATGTTCTTCCTGACTCTTGGAATAGATCAGAATATCGTCAATGAACACGATTACAAACTGATCCAAATAGCGACGGAAGATTCTGTTCATTAAATCCATGAACACCGCCGGCGCACTTGTAAGTCCAAATGGCATGACTACAAACTCGTATAGTCCATACCGTGTCCGAAAAGTTGTCTTTTCTATGTCTTCCTCCCTAACTCGGATTTGATGATAACCAGACATCAAATCGATCTTTGAAAAATGACTAGAACCCCTCAACTGATTAAATAAATCATCGATCCTGGGTAGAGGGTACTTGTTCCGGACTGTTGGCTGATTCAGCTTCCGGTAGTCCACGCACATCCGTAGTGAACAATCCTTCTTCTTCACAAACAGTACTGGTGCTCCCCATGCTGAAGTGCTATTCCGGATGTAACCCAGCCTAAGCAGTTCATCAATCTGTTTCTTAAGCTCCGACATCTCTGCTGGTGCCATCCGATAGTGTGGTAACGACACTGGTGCTGTGCCAGGATATAACTTGATCTCGAAGTTAATCTCCCTCCTAGGCGGTAAACCAGGGAGTTCTTTTGGAAATACATCAGCAAATTCTTGAACAATTGCCGGAAGTTCAGTAACTGGAGCTTTGTTTATGGTGATATTATTCAATACCGCGTGGTTTAACCCTTCCTGTAATCCACTTTGTTTATCTGAACGGACTACATACTGCTTGCCCTCGGGTGACATAAATGTCACTCTTCGGCGGTAACAGTCAATGTGGGCTTGGAACTTGGCCAACCAATTCATGCCGAAAATTATATCATACTTTGTCATGTCGAGTACTAGATACTTGAACTCAAATATGAGTCCAGCTAGTTCAGTATTCACTAGACTCTTAACTTTTCCACTACGTACATCTTCCCTTGCACATAAGTCTCTATGTGACTAACAACCTTTATTCAAAAGCTTTTACGATGTTGAGTATCTCTCAATACCAACTTTCCTTAAAACGTGGGATGTAGATCAAAACATGACCCAATCATTAAGGCGATATGTCATCTATGAGGCCAACAGGTCCATTATATTACTAATATGTCTACCATGATACCGATACCTGACATCAAGTGACACCACCATGGGAACCATCATCATGGTTATACACAACTATCTCTGGTATCTCTCTATCCGTGTGTATCATCTACCCATGGTTAATACCCATCCATGAATATAACCCTCTTTTGGGTATAATCCATTCATGGCATACCTAATACCTTCGTAATAACTGATATGTCTTTCATAAGGTTAACAGTCTAACATACGACCAATATGCCAACCTATGGCACCAAAATGTCATTCATGCTACCAATACGTATACCCTAATGCCAATGTCCGGCATCAATTCAAACCACCATTGAAACTCTCATCCATGTTTATACGCATCCATGAATATAACCCTCCTATGGTATAATCCATTCATGGAAAACAATCCATCCTTGGTATTACTCTGTCCATGAGTATCATTTGTATGATTAATAACTATCCATGAAATAACCCACATATGGGTATAATCCATTTATGGAAACCATCCATCCTTGGTATCACTCTGTCCATGAGTATCATATATCCATGATTAATATCCGTATGAACAACATTCAAATGATTTATTATAAGACTGTGGTAACCATATCAAATCACAAATATATCCCGACCCCTTGCAAGACTTAGGGCTCATGACTTACCAAGCAGAAGACCCACGTCCACCTTGTTCCGGTCTACCTCGCCCTGCATCCCTTCACCTCATAGGTGATTCAGTCAAGCTCTAAGGCGGTCGCTCCGCGTCTGACGAAGCTATTACCACCCCCACCGGGTAAAACAGTACCTAGCTCTGCGCATTCCAGCACATCTAGTGTGCCAAACAGCCGTGAGAACGCCCTCCAGCGCGTAGCATGCGAGGGACCCACTCCTCAACGGTAGCCCTACGGGACCAAGTCTCCTTATTTCGTATCAAGGTTCCCACAGCCTCATAACTACTCAAAGCCATACTCATGAAGTTTATATTCTTATCTCATCAATACCATGTGAGGGACGCACCCATACCACATCTTAATCATCAACCTCATGTGAGGGACGCGCCCATACCACGTCTCAATCATCAACATCACGTGAGGGACGCACCCATACCACGTCTCAATGTAATCAAGTGACCTCGTTACCTATATCTTAGTGCCAAAAATCCTCTTAGAATCATAACATCGCCTACTTTATATAATTCATACTTCATCCTTGTACCAAGGTGGGTAGGGTGAAACAAAACCCTATAGAGAACAAAATACACCCTTACCAAATAATTCATACTTCCTAGCCTAGTCTTCCGTAGAAGATCCCGCATCATCAGCGAACTTGAAAGGGTTATCAGGACACGTCATCGCCGTGTGCCCCAATACTTCACATGTTGTGCAGGGTATTAAACCGGGTCCTCCTATACGAGGACAATTAGTCCTCGCCTCTCCATGCCCGTGCAGTCCACAAACCGGATAGACAACTCCCAATGGATGAGGACAATACAAACTGTTGTGATCGTCCTGATTACACAACTCACAGGTATCGTAGGGATCTACCTCCCCCGCTGATTCCAATACTATAGGAAAGTCTTCCATAGGATCCTCATAAAAGAAAAATCCCAGATCCTCCTCCTCTTCTTCCTCAGGAGGTTCCACCATCCCAGGAATATCATCCATCAAATCCTCTGCAACAGGTGCTAAATCTATCTCAACTTCTTCAGGAGGTCCCTTCTGAAGGTCCACTTGAGCTTCTACGTCGGTGTTGTTAGAAGCAGACACCAAGTCTATGGGATGGCTAGGAGTTCCGCTGTGCCATTCCGAGTACTCCACATTACTCGACATATCTGTATCATATCAATAGAACACAAGCATATTTAACAACAATTCTAATAAACCAACCTTGGTTTTCAGGGGAATTTGATCATGCATAAAGTCATGTACATTGTTTGGGAAGATCACCAAATCATCACTCTTTGTGTTCTTTTGTTTTCTGGGGAAATCTCTAATTTCCAATTGTTTGTTTCTCAATGTGGGGATTACAGGGGAGTTCATCCTACCTTGCTACGTTTGATTTGTCCAATTATGATGACTGTACTTTACTTTGCTATCTTTCATTGTCGTTCTCAGATTGATTGTTCAGTCCGAGTCACTCGAAGTAAATTAATCCGGCCCCAGGCAGCGGACTCCGAAGAGTCGGTCAGTTGGGATTCTTATCCGTCAGTGTGACATGAAACCGTCTGAATCTTACTTCGATGATTCAACTTCCCGTTTAGCTCTGATACCAACTGTAACGCCCCGCCCTTTTTCGAGCATTTCAGAGTCTAATTTTTTTTTTAAAAGTAATAATAAAACATCGAAAGAGAGCGGGCGGCGTCACGACGCGAGTTAAGTTCAGACTACCCAAGTCTGAACCTTAACTGGCCACCCATGTGTACATGGAATAGACCATGATAGTGAATCACACATGGATCTAACATCAACATGCGGAATAATCTAGATTAATTGCTTCTTGGAAAGCAAAGATGAAAAGTTTTTTAATCTCCATCGATGCAACCTTATGGGATTCTATGTGTACTGGATGGGCACACCCGATGACTGAGAAAACGGATACGACCACTATGTCCACATCCGTTGAGCTAAAAGTGTACTCCTCATGGACTAGGGATGAAAAAGCCCCATGCACGGCTAATGGTGGAGCACTAAATGCTTTGAATTGTGGACTTTTACCCAATGAACACAAAAAGATAATGATGTGTGAGACCGCACAAGAGGCATGGGAAATTCTTGAGAGAACCCATGAAGGCACATCCGTTGTGAAAATATCAAAGATCCAAACTTTGGGAGCTCAATTTGATGTCTTAAAAATGAGGGAATAAGAAACCTTCATAGTTTTTTGTTCTAGAGTTAGTGACATTGTCAACTCAATGTGGACTCTTGGCGAAAGAATTCTCAATGCCAAAGTATGTACAAAAATCCTAAGAAATCTTGCCAAGAGGTTTGAATCCAAAAAGGTGACAATTGAGGAATATCGTAATGTTTTCCAAATGAAAAATTGATGACTTGGTGGCATCATTGCAAACCTTTGAACTCAACCTTGAACCTTAACAAGAAAAGCCAACTGCCTTGAAATCTTCCATTAAACCCTCAACAACTAAAGAAAAAGAACTTGTAATGGAAGAAGACCCAAGTGAAGAAATGTCTATGATTGTTAAAAAATACTTAAAAAACTTTAAAAGGTTTAATAAAAAGAGAAAATTTAGAAAGGGAGAACCTAGTGAAAAAGCCCCTAAAAGAAATGAACCTCATGGTGAGAGAGAGAGAAAAAAAAAAGAAAAACAATGAACAAAAAGGTTTCAATTGTGAATGGAAAGGGCATTACTCTAATGTATGTCCTTCGAAAAAACCTAAGAAAGCTATGAATGCCACATATGAAGAGACCTTGGAATCCGAAAGTGACTCAGAAGAGGAGACGCATGTTAAGGACGAACCTCTACGGTTTTTGTGGCCTCAATTGTTCAAAATGAGGATGCAACCACAATTGATACAATGGCGGATATAGAAAGTAGTGATAGTTCTCCCTTTGGTGCTAGAACACGATTGACCCTAAAGGGGGTGAATAGGTCAGTCCCAAAAATGTTGGTCCTTTTTTAAATTACTTGATTGTTTAAATTTTATGCAGATATAGCAATCAAGTGTTTGTGTGTTAGCAATAGTGATTAATCAATCATCATAAAAAATGAGCTCTAACACCACGAGAACAAGGACACAAGTTATAGTGGTTCGGTTAGCCAACCTACATCCATTGTTAGGACTAGCTCAACCTTGAGCCATCCCCAAAACCACTAAGTGTGGACTTACACCCTCACAATTAGTGTAGGAATTTCACCTCACTCATTTGGCTGGGAATTTCATCCACCACATGTAGAATAGGAATTCCACCTATTCGATTTGGCTGGGAATTCCACCACCACATGTGCCAGAGAGAACGCTCTAGATTTTTTATATTGGTACTGGAGCCAAGCCTCCTTAATCCACTTTTACAGGATAAAAGTTTTAAACAAAAATTAAAACCAATAAACACTTGCATTTGTAGCTCTTTCTTGATGATGTGTGCTTCTCAAAGATCTACCCAATATGTGCCCGAGTTAATTCCAACGTTCTGCTTCGTAGCCGTCGTTGAGCAATCATAATCTCAGGGTGACTACGAAATTGGTTCAACCAATATCTATTCTAGTTGTATATCATTTCTCCTCTCTCTCTTTTCACAAGCTCAATCACTATGCTTTGTTGTATTAGATTTCCCAAGTATAAGCACAAGAGAGAGAGTGATCATTTTGCTGACCCTTCTTTAACCTCACTGCTAATGATGAGGGTCCAACGGATTTGCCGAAGGATATCAACTTGTTGCACAATGATTGATATTTATAGAAACGGCAACCAGTTGCAGAGTCTTTCATGTACCGACAGGTCTGGCGCACAGAGGGGTCGGTAAGAATATTACCGTTCAACCACTCGACCGTTGCACATTAAATGCCCCCCCAACAGTATGATTATTTTTCGGTCAACAGGTCGGTGTCGCCGATGGGTCGACAGTCATGGCACCGAGAAGTCGATACATACGAGGGTCTCGATCTGGGGAAACACCGTCGATATAGAATTTCATATCCCGAAACATGTCCTGCCCAGAACGGCCTGTCTCCCTTTACCGAGGGGTCTGTCCTGGTACTCTCGATCGGTCTTGAAATACTGAGATGTTTGTTTTCTCGAGAGCTCACTTGAGTTCAAAGGCCAGAACTCACTAGTTTTTCATTGACCAGTTGTTGACCACGAAGAGTCATTAAGTTCATCACCGAGGGGTCGGTGCTTACGAGACTCTCAATCGGAGCCGTACCCAGAATGACAGTTCAATGTTCCGGAACCTTTGTCAATCTGGTCGACCATTCTATGACCACGATGGGTCGATCCTGTCTCCACCGAGGGGTTGGTGAGAACGACTGGTCGAGGTGACAATGAACTTAATCCATGTTTCCAAGTTCACTTTGAATTCACTATCAAGCTTCCTCTCTAGGCTTTGAATGATTTTATCATTTGTTCAACTAAGCCTTGGAATGGTCCTCCTAAGGTGTGGGTACCACCTAAAGTCATCTATGGTCAAATACCTGTTTTCTGATTGGCATAAAGATGAGCTTTAATCCGGTAGAGCATGATCTTCACTCTTGATCACCTTGAGTCTTCAAGCTTCTAGCATGTGCTTCTTCCCTAGTTATGGAGTTGATAAACATAGGGATTCGACAAAGCCGGGACAATAACAATCTCCTCCTTTGTTAATTTCTTCACAAAACCTAGAAGCTAACCCAATTACAAGCCCATCCTTATTACGTCACATTTGAATAAAAATATTACATTGATACATATTCAAATGGAAAACAAGACAAATCTTCCCATATCTTGTTTAGTTTGCTTCATTTCATGTTTTCCTGGTCAAGCACATCAGCAAGCAACACTAGAAAATCAGGGGTTAGTCCGACACATAAATATGTATCCATGGACTAAACTAGATTTGTATTATTGCTCCCCCATACACTATTTCCTAGAAACCAACACTACCCATAGCATGTCCAAGCTATCAGTTTTGAGAAGATTTTCTCCCCCAATCTTCTTTGAGTTTGAAGTGCCAAACTCTAAGCATAGACATTCTCCCATGTCCATTGGCTTCTTCCAATCTTACCAATTACTCCTTTTAATTGGCTTTGATGTCAAACAACTTCTACTAATTTCTCCCCCATTTTGTCATACAATTGACAAAGATTAGTAAGCAGACATCGAGTTCCCCTTCATTTTGAAGGAATTGGATTTCAAGTACTACCCCATGCTTCTTGTATTTAGTGCTTCCATGAGTTCACTTCCAACTCATAGTTCTCCCCCACGTCCAATGCATACTTCTCGTGCATGACTTATTTGCCCCTACGCAAGCTAAGTTCCAGCTTAGCTGATTTCTTCCATGAGTCAAGGTAATTTACCTAGTTCCTTTGAGTCTTCTCCCCCATTCTCAAAGCTATCTTCTCTAGCTTCTTCGACTCATCTCCCTTATGCATAAACTAAAATTTTCTAGGTTCTCCAACTTATCTCCCTCAAGGTGTGCCAAAGTACCTGTACACACAAGCTAGATGGAAGTATAGATCTCTCCCTGAAATGTTAGTCACATATATAGTAATATAAAACATATTACTCCCCCTAAATATGTGAACTAAAAACCCCTTTATTCATATGATTAATCTCCCCGTTAATCGTAGACTATCCTCCCTTAAAGATCTTCTTTCCCTAAGATCTTTAAGCTTTTCCTCGAAAGCTTGAGCTTCTTCTTCAAAGCTTACATCAAGCTTCTACACTCTCCTCCTTAGCATAAGCTTTATTTCAAGCTTCTAACTCTCTCCTCCCTTTTTGTCATAAATTGACAAAGGGTGTTAAGCTCCGAAATCAGTGTGCTTCAACAAGTCCCAATTGTTGGACTTAAGAGAATGAAGAATGAAGAGCAGGAGCCACATGCATTTTCGATGATATTCATACTTTTGGAAACATAAGTTATGCATGCTAGAGAGGGAGTCACTCATATAGTAAATATACCATGATTAGAACATATGAGTGAAGAACATCATGAACAAGGTAAGGTATGACAACAAGTATGCACACAGTTCATGAAATTATGATAAATCCAGCCAGCCCAATGAACGTAAAACCAAAACTTTATGGTTTATAAGAAATTCTGGTTGATCTCAAAACACAAGTATGATACATAGATTTATACTAATCCGAGTACAAATGCATCAACCTACCAAGGTAATTAATTCATTCAACATATCATACTACAATGAAGAGTATAAGAATGAACAATTACCTTAGCCTAGATTTCCAGATTCAAAGAAGAAATCTGAAAAATAGTCTGAGTTTTGTCCCAAAACTGAAACCCTTGGAAATTCCTTTACATTGAAAGATGGAGGCATTTCTTCCAATCAACTTCCAAGACCTGCTCTCCTTTGTTCAACAATTGAGAGCACACTGCACCAAGTCCTCGGATTTGGACTTCCCAATGAAAATGGCTTTCACAATGCCAATCAATCCAGATTTTGGCAATTCTTGCTCTTTGAAAGCCAATCCTCTATGGTGCAGTCCCAAGGTTGCATTCAACCATTTATGTGACAAATCTCAAGGCACATAAGAAGGATTAAACCATGAATGCAAACCGAGATAGATTTGGAGATGATTAATTTTCTTTTCTTCAAATCACAATTCCAATGTCTAATTAGATTTGTTAATAAAGAACATCACTAGAACATTGCAAAGTCAACAAATCATCCCTATAAGATTTGATGATTAAGGGATGATAGGGTGTGTGCTTGTGATGTATGCAAGTTCACAATACATTATACTTTACCTATAAACCTTTGAATGCCAATGTAGATATATACATTCACACAGGTTTTGTATCATTTGAAGTTTCAATACAACCCTCTAAAAGTAGGCACAAAAGCATGGATCATAGATCACTATACCATTATAAGTCCACTTTGAAAATATGGATCCAATCTAATCCAAGAACCTTGGGCACATTTAATTTACTAATTCAAATGCATTGCCCAAGTGTATGATGTCATGATATGCGGCATTCTTACGTTTTAGCGAAGACATGGTTTCTTGTGAATAAAAATCATTCCTCAAAATGTATTCCAGATAAAGCGAATAGGAATGAAAACCAAGAGCAAACAACAAGTAATCATTTCTCAAAAGTATTCCAATAAAGAGTACATAGAAATGAGAGTTCAAGCACACAATACATACATTCATTTTCTAGATGATATACAAATCAGGTATATGGAAAAGAGGTATGAAACCACCCACACAACTTCCATGATTTTTATCATGCTAACACTTAAAACATGATAAACAACCCTGCCATTCTTTCAGAACACTCCAAGACTGGTACATGAATGGATTACCTAAGCACATTGGATCAAGTTTGATCAACAATACCATTCACAAGCATGGAGCAAGTTTCATTCCACATAAAATATAGGTTAGGCAACTTGGAATGAATCGATATTGTGTATGTGTACATGATCATTAGTAAGCACATACACACCCTATAGAAGACATAATGCACAGAATTCATTCATTTCCAAATGATGCACAAGTCACATGGCATATGAAATGAGATGAAGCAAGTATAATCCAATACTACGGTGCAAACCTACTTGTACAAACAAGTATCTTGTATAAGGTTCCAAAGAATACTTCGAAGTCACCATCCTCATCAAAATCCTTTCCAACATCCTCTTCTTCTCTAGAGGATACAACTTGGACATTTCAATGGAGGTACTTAGGCAGTTTTTTACCTCACTCTCGATGCTCCAATTTGTCAAGAGAGGTGAAGCCATCCATTGAACTAGAAGAGCAATCCCTACATGTGTTTTCCCATGCCTCTTTTGCTGTTTCACATCTCATAATTCTTCCAATTTCATTCGGAGAAACAACACTGATGATGGCTCCTTAATGCTTTACCATTTCCAAAAAACATAGCCATATCATCACAAGTGCGAGTTATTTGGTCTTTGGGCAGAGTGGTCAAGGAATTTGAGGATTTCTCAAATATCTCATCCATAGGTTCAGACCACTTTCTATTCACCTATTTTCAAACATATTTATTGATGAAAACATTTAAAATTTTTCATGATTACTTTACAGTTTTCATCACAAATTGAGGTTTGGAAATATCATGGTTTTCTTTCATAGCCATTGTTCTAGCACGGATCAGCTCGAATGATTAAATCCTTTATTTAGAGAACGAGGCTCTGATACCAATTGATAGTTCTCCCTTTGGTGCTGGAACATGATTGACCCTTGGGGTGGGGGGAATAGGTCAATCCCAAAAACGTTGGTCTTTTTTAAAATTACTTGATTGTTTAATTTTTATGCAGCGGATATAGCAATCAAGTGTTTGTGTGTTAGCAATGGTGATAAATACCATCATAAGAAATGAGCTCTAACACCACAAGAACAAGGACACAAGATTTATAGTTGTTCGGTTAGCCAACCTACATCCACTGTTAGGACTAGCTCAACCTTGAGTCATCCCCAAATCCACTAAATGGGGACTAGACCCTCACAATTAGAGTAGAAATTGCACCTCACTCATTTGGTTGGGAATTTCACCCACCACATGTAGAATAGGAATTTCACTTATTTGATTTGGCTAGGAATTCTACCCACCACATGTGACAGAGACAACGCTCTATATTTTTTATAGTGGTTTTGAAGCCAAGCTTCCTTAATCCACTTTTACAGGATAAAGGCTTTAAACAAAAATTAAAACCAAGAAGCACTTGCCTTTATAGATCTTTCTCGATGATGTGTGCTTCTCAAAGATCCACCCAAAGTGTGCCCAAGTTAATCCCGACGTGCCACTTGTAACCGTCATTGAGCAATCACAATCTCAGACTAGAAAATTAGTTCTACGATATCTATCCTAGTTGTATGTCCTTTCCCTTCTCTCTCTTTTCACAACCTCAATCACTATGATTGATTGTATTAGATTTCCCAAGTGTAAGCACAAGAGAGAGAGTGATCCTTTTGTTGGCCCTTGTTTAAGCTCACTGATAATCATGAGGGTCCAACAGATTTTCCAGAGGATATCAACTGGTTGCACAAAGATTGGTATTTATAGAAAAGGCAACCAGTTACAGAATCTGTTATGTACCGACAAGTCGGGCGCACTGAGGGTGTAACGCCCCACCCTTTTTCACTCGACGAAAATCAGAGTATATATTTTTTTTAAAGAGTGAGAGAGAGCGGGACGCCACGACGCTAGTCAAGTCCGAGCTTCCCAACCCGACCCTTAACTGACCACTTTTACATGTGCGTGGACCAAGTCCACCAAAACATTTCACACACTAAAGAATATTTCCGGAACTATTATATGAATAAAATACTATTCATATCCATGTCATTAATAAGCAAGGAAGCCAATCATCATATAATTAACTGAAACTTAAATATCCAAAATATCATCAAACCATAGCAAAATAGATTCTAAGTTATTACAATCCCAAAATTAACAGTTCTCCTAATACATCAATTCAAAATCAAATAAATAAAATAAACATAAACCGCCCAAGCTCCTATGCTTGGCTTTCTTCACGTCCCGTGTCATTTCCATTCCCTGTTCCATCATCTATAGGGTAGAAGTAAGGCGTTAGTCAACGTGCCCAGTAGGAATTCCAAATAGGGTTATGTACACATAGGATCAATATAAAATCAATATAGAAAAGATCATATCATGTTTGTAAACCATTTCATAAGTAACAAAATACAAGGCATGATTTCCAAAACATAATCATGCTTACTTATGAATCATGCTATGGGTGTCAATGCCAAATGATCCCTCTCCTAATTCCATATCCAACCACATCATATATAGATAGTCTCCTTGATAAATCACCATATCAAGGTGTTCCCTTGGCCAATTACTTCCACAATGTTTTGTGATGTACCACTAGATCACTGTTATACCTCCCCACATATGTTAATCGGAATTACCGAATGGAATGTGTACTCCTCCCCACATATGTTAATCGGAATCACCGAATGGAGTGTGGACTCCTCCCCACATATGTTAATCGGAATTACCGAATGGAGTGTGGACTCTTCCCTTGTCTTCCCTCCCACTCCATTTATGAGAATATGACTGCAAGAATGCCATTCCATATCAAATTACTTGAAAGCATTGAAAAACAGTTCGTAAACACATGCCATTTATTTAACCAAAATAAAACATCATAGTTAGAAATAAAATCAGTGACATATACATAATCCATTGTGTCTCCAAAAAGGTAGGAATCCTACCAATGTCCAAGATACCGTCCTTTCCTTGTTTGTAAGAATACCGCTATCGGTTACGTGAAACGAATCGAACCTTGTTACCTTATTAAGTTCAATCATATATATTAGTTTGATTTTCTCATCACAATTTCAACATCCCTATCTCCATCTAAGTTCCATGTTCGTTTCCCAACGCATTTATGTATTCCTTATCCTTAATCCGTTTAAGATCCTCAATGGGGTTTTTACTAGCCCAAAACAGTCCACAAGTTTAACAATTTATGGAGTGGGAATCAGTCCCAAAAACTAGCCATCAACTGGTCCTAATACTGATCCAAAACTGGTCCAAAAACTGGTCCAAAAATCAGCCAGCATCTGTCTTAAAATCAAACACCAAAATTAATAGTTTGAAGGTTGAAAACCAGTCCCAAGATTTACTGATTTTGAAACCTTAAAATCATTCCTAAGATTTTAACAATTTTAAACCTTAAAATCAGTCCCAAGATTTTAACAATTTTAAATCTTAAAATCACTCCTAAGACTTACTGATTTTGAAACCTTAAAATCAGTCCCAAGGTTTACTATTTTGAAACCTTAAAAATCAGTCCCAAGATTTACTGATTTTGAAACCTTAAAATCAGTCCCAAAGTTTACTGATTTGGAACCTTAAAAACAGTCCCAAGGTTTACTGATTTTGGAACCTTAAAAATCAGTCCCAAGGTTTGTTGATTTTGAAACCTTAAAAATCAGTCCCATGGTTTACTGATCTTGTAACCTTAAAAACAGTCCCAAGGTTTACTGATTTGAAACCTTTAAAATCAGTCCCAACCTCCTTCTATTTAATCGTATTATTATCATGGCATAGGAATCCCATAACCATTCCTTAAATGAATTTCCATTTCCATGGCCTCAATACAATTTGGCCATTCCATTCCATCAATTATGGAATCCATAGATTCAGCCACACCATTGCCAAATTTATAGTTCACCCTTAATCTTAATACTATATTGTTAAACTCCCACATACTTTCTTTCCCGTCTCCTTCGTTTCTTTTTTATCTGAATTCCCTCTTTAATCCTTTTTTCCTTCCTTTGTTTCTTTAGCAATTCTCCAAGGACAATAGTGTAGGTGAGAGAGAGAGAGAGAGAGAAGAGAAGAGGAGAACTCTTGGTTGCAAGAGATGAAGTGGTCGGCCAAGGGGTGTGAAGTGACCCTTGGTTGGTGTCCCTTTGTAACAGCCCAAGACTCTCCAATTCCCTGCTTTATGTTTTGTCCAAATCAAGGTGTCCCTTGGTTTCACCAAGGCACCCCTTTGCTTTCCAACGTGTGCACCGTTTCTTGTCCATTGAGATGGAAACCCTCCATCTCCCACTTAACTCTCCTTGAGATGGACGTCTCATCAACGTCCATCTTAACTCATCTCCAACTCAAACATTATTTAACTCACTTGAACTCATTCATGTAACTCTTAAACTCAAGACTTGAATTCACCTCTTAATTAAATAAATCCTTAACTCAACTCAAATGAATTCACTTATGGTTGACCAAGTCAACCATGACATGGTCGGTCATGCATGTGGTGACACGGTCACCACATGTCACGTGGGTCGCATCCTTGCCATGTCACTTACATGCCACCTCACTTGATGAGGTGGATTAATGCATTGGGTCTTAATTGAATAGTTGACCTGTAACGCCCCGCCCTTTCCGAGAAATCAGAGTCTAATTTTTTTTTTTTTTTGATAATAATAGAATAACATCGGAAGAGAGCGGACGGCGCCACGACGCGAGTTAAGTTCGCACTTCCCAAGTCCGACCCTTAACTGGCCACCCATGTGTGCATGGACTAAACCCATGAAAGACAAACCACACATGGAACTAAGTAAAACTTGCGGAATAGACATAACTGATTGCGGAATAA
Organism: Chimonanthus praecox; assembly: GCA_022113865.1. Lineage (NCBI taxonomy): Eukaryota > Viridiplantae > Streptophyta > Magnoliopsida > Laurales > Calycanthaceae > Chimonanthus > Chimonanthus praecox. The sequence continues at coordinate 16,356,331 of CM039096.1, read as the reverse complement.
GTCAAATATGCGGAATTATAATCAATACTCAAACTGCTCCATTATCAGATAGCAAAGTACAAGTCAAGTTTGCTTTAACATAATAACCTCATTAGACTATTCTCAAACTTAGCATTTATCCACAATAACTTAATTCATATATCCAACATCAAGACTATAATTCAAACCATAGCAAAGATACTAGCTATTACATGTCCATAAAGATGTATTCAATATAACAGTAATATAGAAATCCCAATCATCATTCAAGCACTTAAGCTTGGCTCCCCTCCTGGTCATCAACCTTCTCTTTCCCCTTCCTTGATCCTGTATTATCCTCTAAGGATAGAATTAGGGCGTTAGATCAACGCGCTCAGTAGGTTTTCTGATAAGGGCTACCACATGGTTAGCATATAAAACATGCATATATTTCATAGTACATGATTATCAATAAAACATCTAAAAACAATGCTATGTATGTAAGTGCATATGTAATGAGTCCCACCCATTACCAATATACATAGCCATCAAGTTCTTTCACAGTGTTCTTTCTTTGGGACTCACACGATAAAGTAATCCACAGTAATCCTCATTTCCTGTGGAAAGACTCTCATCATTGAGTTGTTTCACAGTGTTCTTTCTTTGGGACTCACACGATAAAGTAATCCACAGTAATCCTCATTTCCTGTGGAAAGACTCTCATCATTGAGTTGTTTCACAGTGTTCTTTCTTTGGGACTCACACGATAAAGTAATCCACAGTAATCCTCATTTCCTGTGGAAAGACTCTCATCATTGAGTTGTTTCACAGTGTTCTTTCTTTGGGACTCACACGATAAAGTAATCCACAGTAATCCTCATTTCCTGTGGAAAGACTCTCATCATTGAGTTGTTTCACAGTGTTCTTTCATTGAGACTCTCAAGTCAAGGTAATCCATAATCATCACCCCATGCCATGCATGAGATGTCAATGTATATGTATGTCATTCGTAAATGCATATCTCATCATTCAAAATCAATTTGAAACATAATATCAATAACAACATATCTCATAAAAACATGATAAAACCAAATCATAATTGTGGTTACAAGTAGGTTGGAAACCTACCGAAGATTAGCTTCGGTGTTTGTTCTTTTTCACTTGATCATGACTCGCACGCCGCTAAAGAGATCCGTCACCTTATTCACATAAACTACGAATCAACTTCAATCCCAAGCATTTATTTTGATGGGGTTCAGCCATACAACATGGCCGAACCTCATCATCTAAATTTGGTCCCTTATTTCATCACTTGATTGTTACCCTTAATCACCAAATTGCCATTGGTTCCAATACATAATTATTTCACGCTTTAAACTCCAAAACTACCAATTAATTTCATGAAACGGATCCCTAAAACCCATAGTCATGGTCCATGGGGTTAGGCCATACATATGACCGAACCCTATGGCTTTCCCATTTAAACCTCCATGTCTTAACTTAGCCATAGTACCCCATAGTTCGCCCATAAAGTGGCCGACCCATGACTTGTCCAAATGTTCACTTGGTACCCTTTTTAAACACTTCATATTATTCCATGATCTTTAAATTTGAAAACCATTTGATCCAACAAAAACAGTCCATATAACATGGTCCATGCATGACCGAACCCAATGGTTCCCTTGGTTCAATAATTTTAACCTACGTACTTAACTTAGGCTCCACTCTTTTACCAAGATAAATACATGGTTCAGCCATCCAATGGCTGACCCAATACAATAACCATTTCTCCATTTTTAATCACATAAACCCCATAAAATGACCCATGGGGTTCGGCCATTCACATGGCCGAACCTTATGGTTCTTTTGATGCAATTTTTTCCAACACTTCTACATTATTTATCTACTGCATCTTAGCCATAAAAACAGCAAGGTTTAACCATCCATTACCAACCCCATAACAATTACTTAATTCCATTTTTCAATCCTTTAAAAAATCTTCACACATGGTATGGTTTTTATCCCCAAAAACCATACCATTTATCAATAACATTCATGGGGTTCGGCCATCCAAATTTGCCGAACCCTATGCTCTAAATTTCCATCCTTTTAAACCTCCTCATCATACCTTACATCATTAATTAATTCGGCCACAACATGACCTAATTAACACATGTAAAAATCACCATGGTTTGACATGGTTTTTGACCTTTAAGAACATCAAACCAATCCACTCTTTTCATGGGGTTCGGCCAACCAAGATGGCCGAACCCAATGACATATTTTTTTATCCTTTTTAAGAAATCTTATCCAAAGTTAAATTCCCTGATGTAATCGGCCATTCCATGGCCCAAAGTATGACACTTAAGACCATGATTTAACCTTCCAAAAACATGCACCCTAAGTCTAATTTAACATCTTAAACAATCCATGGTTTTATCTTACAAAAACCATCCAAATAAACCCATTCTTTTCATGGGGTTCGGCCATCCAAAGTGGCCGAACCCTATGATCCATTTTTCATCTCATTTATGAAGTACCATCCAAGGTCTAACCCTTGATGGATTCAGCCAAATAATGGCCAAATCATACTCCCTTCTACACTTTTACTTAACCAAATACTTATGTAAAAACTTACCAATTTCCTTGCTTCTTCCCTCTTGCTTCCTTTCTTTCCTTCCTCCTTAATCTCTTGCCGAAATGGTGCTTGATCTATGGTGAAACACAGCAGCTGGTTCGGTCTAAGAAAAGATGTTCTTGAGAGAGGGAGAGGGAGAGATGGAAACCAAATTCTTCAAGGTGTAATCGGCCAAGTGTTGGTGTTATTTCCTTTTGTTCAACAGCCCTTTGGATCCTTCATTACCCTCATTAATCTTCCTCAAACCAATGGGATATTTGGTGCCAACCAAGGCACCCCTTGGCACCAGTCAATGCAACCATTCAGCTCCCCATGTATCTCATCCAATTCCCATCCATTTCCATTTAAAACTTAGCATGGAAACTACCATTACAAGTCCCCAACGTGTGGGACTTGTTTTGGTTTGTTTGAGACCAAGACACCTCCTTATATTCCCTTCAACTCACTGATTTTACAGCCCCTTTGATTTCCATTTTGACTCAACTAACTCAATGGCTCAACTCACCACTTTAAATACCATACGTTTATTACACTTGAGTCAACCCAACCATTCAATTTAAATGCAACTCATTCCAATCCAACTCAACCTGATTTGACTCACCATTGAGCTCATTTGAGGGCCCACATGGTCAGCCGTGGTCAACAAGGTCAACCCGACCCATTGGGTCCCCATTTAGCTTGTTGACCCATTTTGACTCTATAACCCATTTATGGGTTGTTTTAGCCATTTGTATTTGGTTTTCACATGTGCATCAAGCCTACCCATTTATGCTCCACTTGATTCCCAATCAATTCAGCTTAACTCCATTAAATTTGGGCTCACCCAATGGTCAAATAAGTCCATTATGACCCATTGGGTCCAATTGGGTCCTTTGACCCAATTACCCATATTGACCCAATTTGATGTTCATTACCCATTCATGATAAATTGGCCCTTATAATATGTTCATATGATCTTAATTTGAACAATGGGCCCCACCATTTCCTCATTTACAATCACATTTATTAAATTTACCAATCCAGTGGCATTTTCGTAAATATTCATCTTATTGAGAAATTGGGGGTGTTACATGACCCAATTAAATTAACGTTACCCATTTACCTTAAAATCAGCTCATCTATGACCCACTGAGTCCCAATTGGGTAATTGACTCATTTAATTACATTTACCCAATTACTTTCAAAATAAATCCTATCCATGATCCATTGGGTCTTAATTGGGTTATTGACCCAACTCCTTACCCATCTAAGGTCCATTTCAACCATTAATCTTAAATTCAATCAATTTGTAATTCAAAATAGACCAAATCCAATATATTATAAGTGATGAAAATCCGGGGTGTTAAAGAGGGGTCGGTGACTAAGAATATTACCGGTCAACCACCCGGCCGTTGTGCATTAAATGCACTCCCAATGGTATAATTATTTCTCGGTCGACAGGTCGGTGCCGTAGATGGGTCGACAGTCATGGCACCGAGAGGTCAGTCCATACGAGGGTCTTGATTTGGGGCAACACCATGCAGACAGAGTTTCATGTCCCAAAACTTGTCATGTCTAGAACGACCTATCGCCCTTTACCGAGGGGCCAATCCTGGTACTCTCGATCGGTCTTGAAATACCGAGATATTTGTTTTCTCGAGAGCCCACTTGAGTTCAAAGACTAGAACTCACAAGTTTTTCGTCGACGAGTCGTTGACCACGAAGGGTCGTTATGTTCATTACCGAGGGGTCGGTGCTTACGAGCTCTCGATCAGAGGCATACCCAGAATGACAGTTCAATGTTCCAAAACCTTTGTCAATCTGGCCGACCAGTCTATGACCACGATGGGTCGGTGAGAACGACTGATCGAGCTGACAGTGGACTTATTTTATGTTTCCAAGTTCACTTCCAATTACTGTCAAGCTTCCTCCTAAGGTGTGGGTACCACCTAAAGTAATCTATGACCAAATACCTATTTTGTGATGGCCATAACGATGAGTTTTAATCCAGTGGAACATGATCGTCGCTCTTGATCACCTTGAGTCTTCAAGCTTCTAGCAAGTACTTCTTCCCGAGTCATGAAATTGACAAACATAGGACTCAGCAAAGCCAGGGCACTAACAAGTAGTAGTGATGAAGATGATGATCTTCAATCATCTTTCAGTGCCTTTGTAACACCCCGGATTTTCTGTACTTATGAATATATTGGAATATTCCGTTTGAATTACGAATTAAATGAATGTGAAATTAAATTGTTGAAATGGACATTAGGTGGACAAAATAAATGGGTCAATTACCCAATTGGGACCCAATGGACTATGGAAGAGCTTGATTTTAAAGAAATTGGGTAAGGTTAAAGTAAATTGGTAAAAGGTAAATGGGTCAACTACCCAATTAAAATCCAATTCATAAATCCACCTCATCAAGTGAGGTGGCATGTGAGTGATGTGGCAATGCCATGTGGCATGCATGTCATCACATGGAAGCCTAGTAGGCAAGGTGTCACATCATCAAATGACATGGCCAAGATGGGACCCAAGTGCCATGTGGTGACTAAGTCACCACATGCATGGCCGGCCATGACATGTTGACTTGGTCAACCACCTGGTGAGTTCAAGTTTTGAGTTTAAGATTAAATTGTTTGAGTTGAGTTGGGAAGGTGGAGAGTTTCCATCTCAAGGGGCATGAAACCGTTGGACACGTTGGAAGTCAAAGGGTTTCTTGGTTTAAGCCAAGGATCTCCTTGGTTAAATCAAGGGCCTCATGGGTTAAACAAATCATAATGAGGGAAAGGGGAAGAGTGTGGGCTGTTATACAAAGGGACACAACTCAAGGGGCACACCACACCCCTTGGCCGACTCTTACATCTTGAGCAAAGGATTTTCCTCTCCTCTCCTATAACTCTCTTTCCACTTACGCCTCTATACTTGGAGAATCTTTGAAGAGTAAAGGAAGAAGAAGGATTAAGGAAGAAGGACAGATAAAAAGAAAAGAAGGAGACGGGAAAGAAGGTATGTTTAAGATTTAGTAATATGGGATTAAGACTAAGGAAACCATAGGTTTGGCCATGGTGTGGCCGAGCCCATGGGTTCCATGGCTGGTTGGAATGGATGGCCAAATGGTTATAAGGCCATGGAATTGGAAATCCATTCAAACGAATGGTTATGGGTTGGAACAAAATAAGATTAAAAACTGAATTCATGCTATAAATGAAGGGATTATGAAAAAGACTCTAACCTTGACTAATGGGTTAGATAAATTTAATAAACGAAGGGTTGAATATGAAATCCATGTTTAGATATGAAAAGGGTGGATTTCATGGAGAAAAGCTTTACAAAATATGCAAACAAAAAGGACTGATAAAGAGTCAGTCGACTGAATTTCAAGATTCAGTCGACTGAACTGGTGCTGGCCGAGAACACAAGGGTTATCTGGGAGTTTTAGCCGACTGAATCTTATGATTCAGTCGACTGAACATGGACTGGTTAAGAATATGTGGGGTCTATTGGTATTTCAACCGACTGAATCTAGGATTTAGTCGACTGAACATAGACGTACCAAACAAGTACGGGATCTAGTGTGTTTCAGCCGACTAAATCTAGGATTCAGTCAACTGAAGGTATTACTTACCAAACACATAACAGTTTATCGATAATTCAGCCGACTGAATCAAAGATTCAGTCGACTGAATGTATACTGGCCGAACACACAAATAATCTGATCCAAAGTCAACCAACTGAATCTGTGATTCAGTCGACTCAAATGTGTTGACCGAGAACACAGAGGATTTGACCCAAAGTCAGCCGACTGAATCTGTGATTCAGCCAACTGAAAGGTTATGGGTCAAGTTTATACAATACCTACTTGTGTTTCAGCCGGTCGACTGAATGTTTGCGGGTAAAGTAAAGATCGTATCTGGATGTGATTTAGTCGACTGAATTGAAAAGTTTAATTTTTTTAATAATTTTCCAGATACTTCTGTTTATCTAGTAGAATGTAAGGAATGATGAAATTAAAAAGGAAAATCAAGTTGATTTATATATGTGATTGAATTTAATGAGGTAAAGAGATTCGCAAAGGGTTTGCGATTCATTTCGACGTGATCGTTAACGTTACCTTCACAAGACAGCAAGGATAGTATAGTGGACATTGGTAGGATTCCTACTTTATTGTGACACTGTGGATTATATATATAACACTGGCTTTTATTTCCAAAAATGATGTTTACTTTGGTTAAGCAAATAGTATATGTTTATGAACTGATTTTCAATGATATTATGTAATTTGATATGAAATAGCATTCTTACATTGATTATCTCATGCATAGCATGGGAGGGAATACATGGGACCAGCAAGCCAAGTTATGAGCGGTCCGGACATGATTTGGGCTTGAAACTAGCTTGTATGAAGCTATGTGAACTATTGATATGTTGGCCTTGTTCGGGATTGCTAAGAAAGGGGTACGGCGTAATTTGGGCCAAAGAGCTCCTAGGTAAACAGTCCCGAAACCCTCACAGAGAGAGGAGTCCACACTCCATCGGTAATTCCGACAGTGACCTGGTGGTGCCGTCACAAAATATTGCGGACGTAATTGTCCAAGGGAACACCTTGATATAGTGATTTATCAAGGAAGCTATTTATATATGATGTGATTGGATATGGAATTGGGTGAGTGATCATCTGGCGTTGACACCCATGACATGATGCATAAGTAAGCATGATTATGATATGGATATCATGCATTGTTTTTACTACTTATGAGATGTTTTACAAATATGATATGATATTTCTATCTTGATTTTATCTTAATCCTATGTGTACATAACCCTACTTGGAATTCCTACTGGGCATGTTGACTGATGCCCTACTTCTACCCTATAGATGATGGAACAGGGAATGAGAAGGAAACAGACATGAGACATGAAGGGAGCCAAGCATAGGAGCTTGGAATGAATGAAGTTAATTTATTTAGTTTTGATGTTTATGATGTATTGGGAGGACTGATATTTTGGACTGTAATAACTTAGAATTATTTTCTATGGTTTGATGATATTTAAGTTTCAAGTGAAGTATATGGTGATTGGCTTTTCTTGCCTTATGATGTCATGTATATGAATAGTAAATTATTCATATAAATAATACCGCAATGAATTCAAAAAAGCGCATGAAATGTTTAAGTGGTCTTAGTCCACACATACGTAAAGGTGGCTAGTTAAGGGTCGGGTTTTGGAAACCAGGACTTGACTCGCAACATGACGACCCGCTCTCTCTAACTCTTTTAAATATATATATATACTCTAATTTTGTGGCGAGTGAAAAAAGGCGGGGCGTTACAGCCTTGTACCTTGAGAGTGAGAAGTTGGCCAAGAAACTTGATAAGGCTAAAAGTGAAAATTAAAATTTATCAAGCCAACTTGAAGGTGTAAAAACTGAAAACACTTCACTCACCTTGAAATTAAAAGCCTCTAGAGATGAAAACATTAAGCTAAAAGAAAATGTGAAGACCCTTCATGATGAACTTCAAATCCATTGTTTGGATGTTGAATCCTTGAGTGCTCTCAATGTGAATCTTGAAAAGAAGGTTAAGAAGTTAAGTTTGGAATTAAAAGAGTTAAAAATTCAAAAAGAAAAAATCCAAGGTAAATTTACCCAAGGTGAACAAAGACTAGACAAACTTTTAGGTTCGGGTAAAAAGTTTGGAGATAGATCGAGTCTAGGTTCCTCATTGGAAACCAATGGATCTAAAAGCCAAAGGGTATTTTTTAAGGGAAGTGTGACTAAGACTCCAAGGGTAAATGTTTCTATTGCAATAAGGTTGGACATGACAAGCTTGAATGCAACCTTAGGAAGAGGCACCTTCAAGAGAAGACCCTTAATCACTCTCCAAACATTAAGGTTAAAAGACAACCAACAAACCTTAATGAAAAGCCTAAAAGACATCCAACAAGGCCTAAGGTTCCAAGATATGTACCCAAACGACGAGGACCCAAGGCAAGACTCCTTACTTAGACAATTAGACCATGTCTTGAAAGAGTTGAGGCACCCTATGTTTGGACCCCCAAGATATGCCCAAAGGAATGTGTATGAGAGACCAACTTCAACCATTTTGGTACCTAGGAGATAGAACCCAACTAATCATGTTTCGTTTTGGTTTATGATTCAATTTCATATCTTAAACCATTACAAATTGAACTCTAGTGGCAAGTGAGTTCAAATAGCCCAACTTCTATGTCATGTGATAGGAGCTTGTTGACTACAAGCTTAGACTATGCTTTTCCTGGCTATAACATTAGTCTTTCTTGAAAAACCATAGAAATCATGGAAATACAGTTTCCAAGTGCAAAATTTCAATTTCAATATGTTAAACATGGTTGTTTGTGTGCATGTTTGAATGTATATGACTTGGTAGCTTGTTCTAGCATAGAATTGATCAAATATGCTTAACTTGATATGTGATTTTCAATTTGATCAATTGCAAGATGATTCAATGGCATAATTATGCTTAACCATGATGAATATGACTTATGTATGCCATGTGTTTTGATAAAAATCAAATGGGGATTTTTCAAAACAAAACTCAAATTTTTGGGAAAAATCAGTTTCTGGTATGGAGACACATCGCCAGTGTGCGATGTTTCGGCAAAGCCATCAATCATCAAGAGACGTTGTATCGGTCGTAGGTAGAAATAGTCCTAGGAAAGAAATCCATTTTTAAATCATGGCGACAGATCGCCGGGTGACTTTCAAATCCCATTCATTCTATCCTTCTTTGAACTCTCTTCTTCCAAAACCCTCTTTTTGCTAACGACCTATCATGCCCCAGCTCTCCGAAATCGATCGTGTCATCGATCTTTCGTCGAAATAGGCCTAAAAAAGTTTTCTCCTACCTTTAGAGACACTTTTGCTCTCGTTTCTCTGTGAATTTTCAATTCGGGTAAGGCTTTGTTCTTCCCCATTTCGATTTTAGCTTAAAGAAATCAAGGGAAGACTCATGAAAGTGGCTAGGACCAAAAACCTTTCAAGCTATGAGACTCTTGACATAGAGGAAGAAACCATAGCCACTTCTCCGCCTCCCAAGAGAGCTAAACCCCGTGGAGAAAAAAAAACCTCTGGAGATACTCGACCCTCTATCCTTGCGTTTGAGGAAACTCTTGCTTTACAAACCCCCAAGACTTCAAAGAAATCAGTTGCTCACATGGGCACTGCAGTTAGTCTTCCTGTCAAGACGACGACTCACAAATCATCAAATTCTAGAACCCCTAAGCTCACCCCCAGAAGACCATGATCAATTGTGATTAGGGAGCCCACCTTACCTGTCCGTCCTAAAAAAGAAGAGGTGGCTAGAAAAGGAAAAAACTCCTAGGGAACCTAGTCCCCAAGAAGAGTCGAGTAGTGAAGAAGAGGTAAGGTACCCCCAAATGTGGGAGAAGGCAGTGGTGTAGGGAAAGAAGAAGAACATGAGAGAAATGAAGGAGGTGAAGAAAGAGAAAGAGATGATGGAAATGAAGGAGAAGATGATGATAGTAGTGATCATGGAGTGGGAGAAGGATCTCAAGGCTATACTGAGGAGCCTGAGGAAGTAGAGAAAGAAATAGAAGAAGAAGAGGATTATGATGCTCCTATACTCTTTCCCCTTAAATCATATCCATCCGTCGCATAGCTCAACATTGAGAGGACAGTTGATCCAGTGATCTTTGAAAAAACTAGAGTTCTCAAGCATATAAGAAAAGGCTGGATGGAAGAATCTCCTCAAGTAGGGTGGGAAACTTTATCCCCGCATGGCCAAAATAATGTTTTACTCCATTGAACCTCACCAAGAAAAGGAGAACTGGTTTTGGATATACTTCCAAAAATTTGAGCCTATTGAGGTTGGCCCTCCATTGGTTGCCAAATTGCTTGGAATTCAAATGGTCAAGAATGGATACTTGCTTACAATACATGAGAATTTTGAAAAGAGGGAGAAGGATAAGCAAAAGTATGTGAGAAAATTCTGCGGGAAAGGGAAAAGAGTGGAGTGGAGGAAGAAGATATGGATTATGAAAGCTGACATGCCCCAAGAATACAGATTAGTGCACCAGTTCTTTTGCTCGAATGTCTACCCAAGACATGGAAATCGAGGAGATTTGAACCAATTTATGTTGGTCCATATGTATGCAACAGTGACTGGGAATAGATTCTGCTTGGCCACACTCATGTACAAGACAATCATTAGATACATCAGCTCTTCCATAACGAGTCATCCTCCCTTCTGCTACCTCATGTATAGGATAACTTTGAGTTGTGGAGTTAAGCCCTCCAAGGGAGATGCGCCCAAGAGTATCAGGCCAATCAATGAGATAGTTGTACGGAAGTCCCTAGGCAAAACATTGTATCTCCACATCATCGTTGGGGGACCCTCTCAGTCAACCACTCAGGCCTCATCTTCTTTCACTTTAGTCCCGGACATGCAAGATGCAACTGAAGAAGAAAAACAAGAACCAGAGTTCGATCCAGTCAGTCGAAGGTTCTTTGAAGATCGTCTCCAAGCCCTTGAAGACAGACAATTTGCCAGATACACTGCCATGGAAGCTAAGTTGGATAGCAAGTTTGATGCTTTGGCCAACTCTGTGAAGGAGACACTTCAAAGTTTCTTCTCTTCCATGTCCTGCAGAAGATACGACACTGTTCCTGGTCACAGATCTCCTACTCCACCTCCTCCTCCTCCTCCTGATGGCACCTCTTAGGATAGTCTTTCTTATGTTTTTAAAAACTATGTATTTTGGGCATGTATATATTCAAATCTTTCATGGAATGATGTGTTTATCAATGGAATGGTTTGTTCTTATTTGACGATGCCTTGTTTACCTCTCTATCTCTCCATGTATGTTTATGCCATGTGTATTTCTTATGATGATTCATGTTTATTTAATATTGTGAATGGCATGTTATTCTGACTATGAAGTTTTGGGAGCACAAAATATGTGCTTATTAGCCCTTTGTTAGTTAGTGAAAAAATGGGGGAGAAATATGTAAAAGCTAAAAATCTTTGGGGGAGAAAGGAGAAATAAGAAACTCTTAGAAGCTTGGAAGAAAACTTGGAGTATAAAATGGAGAAATTGCAAGCTTGGAATAGCTTGTTAAATGGAAAAATTGCAAGTTTGGTTTGACTTGTAAAATGGAGAAATTGCAAGATTAGTGTAGCTTACAGTATGGGGGAGAAACACTTGAAAATACTCATCGAAATATGGGGAGAATGAGTATGAGTATGATTGTGAATATTTATCCATGGATACATGTCTATGTTTGGCCTAACATTACTGATTTTTTTTCTCTAGCTTTTGTGGTGTTGTTGGTTCATGTGTATTTACAGGTATTATTGAAAATAGAGCAAGCTGAGCAAGAATATAAAGCTAAAACAAGACCCTATGTCATTTGAATGTAATTTTGTAAAATAAGTATATTTTTGTTTCAAATGATGTATAATGGGGTTGGGGTTATCCATTGAGTCTCCATTTGTTTAGCATCTAGGTTTTGTCACGAATTAACAAAGGAGGATGAAAGTTTCCCTTGGTGCTAGAACAAGATTGGCTCGAGGGAGGGAGGGAGGGGGGGGGGGGGGGAGGGGTGCGGTGGAGGTGGGGTTGGGTTTGTCCCTTGAAAGTTCCTTGATTGATTAATTAGAGTGTAGCGGATACTTCAATCAAGTGTGTGCGTATTAGAAAATGTGATTATGCAATCAACACAAGAAATTGATTCTAACACCACAAACAAAAGGAACAAGTTATAGCTTGGTTCGGTTAGCCAATTTACATCCACTATTAGGACTAGCTCAACCTTGAGATATCCCCAAATTCACTAAGTAAGAACTTACACCCTCACAATTAGACTAGGAATTTCACCTCACTCAATTGGCTAGGAATTGCAACCACCACATGTAAAATAGGAATTCCACCTATTTGAATTGGCTGGGAATTCCACCCACCACGTGTGCCAGAGACTACACAATAGATTTTTTATAATGGTTCCGGAACCAATCCTCTTTAATCCACTTTCACAGGATAAAGGTTTTAAAACAAAATTAAAACAATGAAGCACTTTCTTTTGTCATTTTTTAATAAAGATGTGTGCTTCTCAAAGATCCACCCAATGTGTGCTCGAGTTTAATCGTGACACTCTGCCTTATAGCCGTCGTTGAGCAATCACAATCTCAGGGTGACTAGGAAACTGATTATATCCTAGTTGGTATCTTTTATTTTCTCCTATCTCTCTCTCTTTCACTAACTCAATCAATAGATTGGTTGTATATGATTCTCAGGTGTAGGCACAAGAGAGTTGATCGTTCCTTAGAGTGTGTAATTTTTTTCAGTTCAAGGAAGATGATTAAATGATCACAATTCTCATATTTATAGAGGAGTCAACACAGTTTTTCAAACTGTCCAGAACCGACAGATTAGGGGCACCGATGAGTCGGTGTTCATATTTATTATTGTTCAACTACCCCATCGTTGCACATTAAATGCACTCCCAACGGTATAATTAATTCCCGGTCGACAGGTTGGTGTCACCGATGGGTTGACAGTCATGGTACCGAGAGGTTGGTCTTGGTCGATCTGGGGCAACATCATGCAAATAGAGTTTCATGTCCCGAAACTTGTCCTGCCCAGAACGACCTGTCACCATTTACCGAGGGGTCGGTCTTGGTGCTCTCGATCGGTCTTGAAATACCGAGATGTCTCCAGAGCCCACTTGAGTTCAAGGTCTAGAACTCACAATATTTTCATCGACGAGTTGTTGTCCACAACGGGTAATTAGGTTCATCACCAAGGGGTCATTGCATACGAGACTCTTGATCAGAGGCTTACCTAGAATGGCAGTTTTATGACCCAGAACGTCTGTCACTCTGGCCGACCAGTCTATACCATGACGAGTCGATCCGATCTCTACCGAGGGCCGGTGAGAACGACTTGTCGAGCTAACAATGAAGTTAATTCATATTTCCAAGTTCGTTTCCAATTCATTGTCAAGCTTCCTCTCTAAGCTTATTATGTCCATTACCAACATATGCAACTAAGCCTAGGGATGGTCTTCTCTAATGTGTGGGTTCCACCTAAATTCATCTATGGCCACATACCTATTTTTTGTGATTGCCATAACGATGAGCTTCAATCCTTAGAGAATGATCTTATTTCTTGATCACCTTGAGTCTTCAAGCTTCTAGCAAGTGCTTCTTCCCGATTCATGGAATTGACAAACTTAGGGACTCGGCAAAGCCAGACACTAACAATCTCCTCCTTAGTCAATTTCATGACAAAACCTAAAAGCTAACACAGTTACAAACCTACCCCTATTACATCACATTTGAATACAAAATATTACATCAAATACATGTACATATTCAAATGAAAACTATGATCTTCGCATATTCTTGTTCAGCTTGCTTCAATTCATGTTTACCTATTTCAGCACATAAGCAAGCAACAATAGAAAATCATTAGAGGGGTTAGTCTAAAACATAAATAGCATCCATGGACTAAACAATATTTGTATTTAAATTCCCCCATACACCATGATTTCCTATGTAACTACCCAATTTCTCAATGAAGTGGAAAATTACGAAAATGCCCCTGAGTTGTTAAATTAATTATTTTGTGATGTTAAGTAAGGAAATAGTCGGGCCCATTGCTCAAATTAAAATCATATGAGCACATTATGAATGTTAAGTTTGATTGGATGGGTAATTTTCATCATTTGGGTCCAAAATGGCTAAATGGGTCAAAGGGCCCAAATGGGACCCATCGGGTCTTACTGGATTATTTGACCGTTTTGTGAATTTAAATTAAATGGGGTTAGGCTGGAAATCAAGTGGAGGAAAAATGGGTAGGCCTGACCCATATGTAAAAACCAGTTACAAATGACCAAAATACCCGTAACGGGGTCAAGGAGCTAAAGGGGGACCCAACGGGTCGGGTTGACTTTGTTGACCACAGCCGACCATGTGGGCCCACAGATGAGTTCAATGGTGAGTTAAATCAGGTTAAGTGGAACTGATTTTATTTAATTTGAATTAAGAATGAGTTGACTCAAGTGTAATTAATATATGGTGTTTAATATGGTGAGTTAAGCCATTGAGTTGAGTGAGTCAAAGTGGAAGTCAAATGGGCTGTAAATTCAGTGAGTTAACTGGAATTTGAGGAGGTGTTGTGATCTCACAAACCCAAAACAAGTCCCACACGTTGGGGACTTGTTTATGGTGAGTTTCATGCAAAACATTAAATGGGAATATGGGGGGTTTCTATTCCATTTGGAAACCCAAGCCTTTAACGTTGGAATGTCAATGGGTGCATTTGTTGGCAGCAAGTGTCCCATTGATTTAGGCAAGAATTCATGAGGAAGTGGAGGGGTTTGAGGGCTGAATTATTAAAGAAACAACACAATCTTGGCCGTTTTCACCATTGAAAAGCCAAGATTCTCCTCTCTCTCTCTCTCTCCAATTTGTTTTCTTAAGTGGAACAACAGAGGTTTTTGGCACCAATTATTCAAGCTTAAACCAGCAAGGAATTAAGGAAGAAAGGAAGAAATAAAAGGAAGAAGGCAAGGAGCAAAGGCAATAGGAAGAGCTTGGAATTTGGTAAGTGTTTCATGGACTTTTGGATTAATAAAATGGGTGTGTATTGGGCCATGGTTTTGGCTGAATATACCAAGGTTTTAACCTTGATTAATGGAGGTTTAGAAATGATAAAGATGACCATTGGGTTCGGCCACCATGAAGGCACGAACCCCATGTGAAAGATTGCTGGGGTTTTCATGTTTTGGAAACATGAAACCATGGGTTTTATGGACTGATTTTTGGGTTTGATTTAAGAATCAAATATTATTGAAAGGATTATAAACCTGTATCTGAATGTCAGAAAAGGCTGAAGTTCTTATGATCTAAATCAGTGGTTTAAAAGATGGAAAGGACTGACAAACAGTCAGCCGACTGAATCAGAGATTCAGTCGAAGACAATGAACGAACCAGAAACGAAGTTCTGGGAGGTTCAGCCGACTGAATCAGAGATTAAGTCGACTGAACTGATAAGAGAAGAATCAGAAACGAGTTTCTGGGAGTTTCAGCCGACTAAATAAGGGATTCAGTCGACTGAACTAATGGTGGCTGATGATAGAACAAGTTTCTGGGAGTTTCAGCCGACTGGATCTTATGATTCAGTCGACTGAACACAAACGGCTCGGATAAGAAAAGGGTCCCGGAAGTTTTAGTCGACTGAATATATGATTTAGTCGACTGAAGGGATGCTTATTAAACACGTAAATGGATGGTTGATAATTCAGCCGATTGAATCTATTATTCAGTCGACTGAAAATGAACTGGCAGAACAAACAGATGACCTAATACAAAGTCAGCCGACTGAATCTATGATTCAGTCGACTGAAAGGGGTACGAACCATGTTTTAGCCGAGTGAATGGGTGTTTCAGTCGACTGAAACTGAACTGGCAGAACAAACAGACAATCTGATTCAAAGTCAGCCGACTGAATCTGTGATTCAGTCGACTTAACTCCTGATTCAGTCGACTGAACTCCTGATTCAGTCGACTGAATTGAAGAGTACGGTTTTGAGTATTTTCAGTGGTCATTGTTAATCCGGTAGGATAAATGGTGGTTATGTTAAATTAAAATGACTAATTTAAATGATCCGATTGGTAAGTCATTAATGGATCTAAGTGTATGGACCAGTTATGGATTAAATTATTTATGTGTTTTAATCAATGGAAAAAGAGGCTAAGTTAAGGGCTGATTTATGATAATCTTGTAACGTGGTTAAAGATCATTAATGAACATAGGTTTATGATCAGTTAAAGACTCAATCATGAATTGGTGGACTTAGACTCAAAAATTGGAATCAAATAAAGTAAGGGATTAATGTTGGTCCATGATTTATGTGAATAAGGTGACGAATCTTTGTGACGGTGCACGACTGCGAGCGGTGACCGGATAAAGCCTAAGAAAGAATGGACGTTGAAGTGATTCTTCAGTAGGTTTCCTACCTACTTGTAACCACAGTTTTACCCAGTTTTCTTATGAGACTCTTGTTTTATTATATGTGTTTCAAATGATATATTATGCATTAACAAATGGCATACAGGCATTCGTATCTCATGCATAGACACGGGATTATGAATGAGGTTCTACAGTGTTTCAAGTTATGAGTTACGTCCATCCTCGGTGGTGCAAGTCACACCAGAAGGAGTAACATGATGATCATAGTCACAATGGTCTCCTTAGGCGATGAGAGTCCCGCCAGGAGGACTCAGACGTGATATGAATCAGTCAATGATGAAGAGATGAAAGTGTGTTGTAATTTACCTTGTCGGTGCAAGGCACGTCAAGTGATGGCTATGAATGTACGTGATGGGGGATGCTCATTGCATGTGCATACTTCATAGCATTGTTTTACCTGTTTTGATGATCATGTATTATGATATGTATATGCATGTTTTATATGCTAACTTGTGGTAGCCCTGATTCGGGAACCTACTGGGCGCGTTGATCTAACGCCCTAATTCTATCCTCAAAGGAGAATGCAGGTACAAGTAAAGGAAAAGAAAAGGTCGTTGACCGGGAGGAGAGCTAAGCTAAGCCTAAGCGCTTGAATGCTGGAATGAATTTATAATTGCTGTTATTTGATACTTTATTATGGACATGTAATAATTCATTACTTGCTATGGTTTAATTAGGTTAATAACCTTTGGATCGTTGATTTATCTTAATTAATGGTTGAGACTGTTACTTGCTATCTAGTCTTTTTATTCCACAATTAATCTAGGTTTTTCCGCATGTTGATGTTAGTTCCATGTGTGATTCATAATCATGGTCTATTCCATGTACACATGGGTGGCCAGTTAAGGTTCAAACTTGGGTAGTCTGAACTTAACTCGTGTCGTGACGCCGCCTGCTCTCTTCCGATGTTTTATTATTACTTTAAAAAAAAAAATTAGACTCTGAAATTCTCCGAAAGGGCGGGGCGTTACAGTTGGTATCAGAGCGAAACGGGAAGTTGAATCATCGAAGTAAGATTAAGACGGTTTCATGTCTCACTGACGGATAAGAATCCCAACTGACCGACTCTTCGGAGTCCGCTGCCTGGGGGCCGGATTAATTTACTTCGAGTGACTCGGGCTGAACAATCAATCTGAGAACGACAATGAAAGATAGCAAAGTAAAGTATAGCCATCATAATTGGACAAATCAAACGTAGCAAGGTAGGATGAACTCCCCTGAAATCCCCACACTGAGAAACAAACAATAGGAAATTAGAGATTTCCCCAGAAAGCAAAAGAACACAAAGAGTGATGATTTGGTGATCTTCCCAAACAAAGAACATGACTTTATGCATGATCAGATTCCCATGAAAACCAAGGTTGGTTTATTAGAATTGTTGTTAAATATACTTGTGTTCTATTGATATGATACAGATATGTCGAGTAATGTGGAGTACTCGGAATGGCATAGCGGAACTCCTAGCCATCCCATAGACTTGGTGTCTGCTTCTAACAACACCAACGTAGAAGCTCAAGTGGACCTTCAGGAGGGACCTCCTGAAGAAGATGAGATGGACTTAGCACCTGTTGCAGAGGATTTGATGGATGATATTCCTGGGATGGTGGAGCCTCCTGATGAAGAAGAGGAGGATCTGGGATTTTTCTTTTATGAGGATCCTATGGAAGACTTTCCTATAATATTGGAATCGGCGGGGGAGGTAGATCCCTACGATACCTATGAGTTGTGTAATCAGGACGATCACAATAATTTGTATTGTCCTCATCCATTAGGAGTTGTCTGTTTGGTTTGTGGACTGCACGGGCATGGAGAGGCGAGGACTAATTGTCCTTATATAGGAGGACCCGGTTTAATACCCTGCACAACATGTGAAGTATTGGGGCACACGGCGATGATGTGTCTTGATAACCGTTTCAAGTTCGCTGATGATGCGGAGTCTTCTACGGAAGACTAGGATAGGAATTAATATGAAGGGTATTAAAAAGAGGGTTATTTTTGTAAGGGTGTATATTTTGTTATATATAGGGTTTGTTTCACCCTACCCACCTTTGAAAAAAAACATGAAGTTTGAATTTATATAAATATGTGATTTCATGTTTTTATGAGGATTCATGGCATGTGATGCATATTGTTAATGGAAACTAAGTCTATGATGTTTCCCATGAATTAGGACTAAATGGTGCCACAGAGACAGGTGATAAAAGATCCGAAGGGTAAAGAAAAAGTTTTACAAATCGGATTAGGTGATGGGGCATCGAAGAGAAGGACCCATCAGGACGATAAGAAGAAAGATGAGGTGCTCATAGTCACACCACAAGGGAAGGTGGTACCTCAACGCCGGAAGGTGGTACATGAGGAGGTGCCATCGGTACATGATGATGAGCGGTCAGTTCATGACGAAGAGAGATCAGTTCATGAACGTTCGCTCGATGAGGAAGAGTCACAACATTCCCGGCGAGAGGAGGGGGATAGTGACCCTACGTATCAACAGGACGACGAGGAGGAATATGACTCATCTTATCGACGAGAGGAGGAGGAGAACAGTAACATGACTGTACCCTTTGTGCCTCCTGAACTGCACAGTTTGGTGCAAGCAGTGGTTACGTCTGTCCTCCAACAACATTTGAACGGAGGGGGAAACACGAGCAAAAATAATGACCGAAACATGGTCAGAGATTTTCAGCAACAGCGCCCACCTTACTTCAAGGGCAAAGAAGGGCCTATCGGAGCCGAAAATTGGTTGGAGAAGATTTCACACATACTGACTCTTTTGAATATCAAGAGTCATGCTCATATACTATTGGCCACGTCACAGCTGGTAGATGACGCTGCCAAATGGTGGTAGGTGGTGGAGAAACAGCAGGCACTTGTGCCAAGAAGAGAAAGAGTTGCTATGACCTGGAGCAATTCTCAACGACATTCCTAGAGCGCTACTTTCCAGACGAAAGAGAACGTCAAATTCAGGCCTTTATGACGTTAGTACAAGGTTCAATGACGGTGGCTGAGTATCACCAAGAATTCCTCAGCCTGTCCATCTATGCATTTATTGTGGACACGGAATATCGAAAGGCTCGCAAGTTCGAGCGTGGGTTACGGCCAAACATAAGGGCCAGGGTAACCGTGTTCAAGCAGCCACACTGGCAGAAGTGGTCAGCAGGGCAACCATTGTGGAACAAGAAATGGCGGAATTTGCAAAAGTGGACAACTGCCGAGCTCCGAGTGGGAGGGGTGCGTACCAACCCAGCAAGAGGTTCAGAACGAACTTCGGCAGACCTTCGCCGTCTGTTGGATCAAGTGGGGGCTTTCGCCCCAACCAGCCCACTCAATCTGTAGCAGTCACACAAGCTTCTCGAGGAGTGAACACCTGTTTTCACTGTGATAAACCAGGTCACTACAAGAAGGACTGCCCAAAGCTCAACAAGCTGTCATATTCCAGAGGATCATTTCGTCCGCCAGCTAGACCGGGAAACTCCAGAGGAGGCAGAATGCAAAGTCGAGGAGGACGAAGGTCTGACCCTGCTGGTTCAGGACGATTATTTACTCTAACTTCTCTAGAGGAAGAGGAGCATGCCGTGATACAAGGTATGGCAGTAGTGAGTAGCTCATATGCATATGCACTATTTGATTCTAGAGCATCACACTCCTTTATAGCTGCATCGTTTATTACTTCTACTGGTACATTAGTTCAAAGATTAGCCACAACACTTACTATTGTATCCCCTGTCGGAGATTCGGCATTGGGACTTATATGTACGGCGGTTAACACTGAGTTAGCTGGACTCAGATTTGACTTCAATTATCTAGTGCTGGACATGTCTGAATATGATATTATATTCGGTATGGATTGGTTGGCGAAGTTTCATGCCAACATCGACTGTTATCGCCGAAGAGTGACATTTATGTCACCCGAGGGCAAGCAGTATGTAGTCCGTGCAGATAAACATAGTGGATTGCAGGAAGGGTTAAACCACGTGGTATTGAATAATATCACCATAAACAAAGCTCCAGTTACTGAACTTCCGGCAATTGTACAAGATTTTGCTGATGTATTTCCAAAGGAACTCCCTGGTTTACCACCTATGAAAGAGATTAACTTCGAGATCAAGCTGTACCCTGGCACAACACCAGTATCGTTACCACACTATCGGATAACACCAGCAGAAATGTGGAGCTAAAGAAGTAGATTGATGAACTTCTTAGGCTGGGTTGCATCCGGAACAGTACCTCAGCATGGGGAGCACCAGTACTGTTTGTGAAGAAGAAGGACGGTTCACTACGGATGTGCGTGGACTACCGGAAGCTGAATCAGCTAACAGTCCGGAACAAGTACCCTCTACCCAGGATCGATGATTTATTTGATCAATTGAGGGGTTCTAGTCATTTTTCAAAGATCGATTTGATGTCTGGCTATCATCAAATCCGAGTTAGGGAGGAAGACATAGAAAAAACAGCTTTTCGGACACAGTATGGACTATACGAGTTTGTAGTCATGCCATGTGGACTTACAAATGCGCCGGCGGTGTTCATGGATTTAATGAAAAGAATCTTCCGTCCCTATCTAGATCAGTTTGTAATCGTGTTCATTGACGATATTCTGATCTATTCCAAGAGTCAGGAAGAACATGCAGGGCACCTGCGGATAGTTTTGAATACTTTGAGACAGAATAAACTATATGCTAAGGCCAGTAAGTGTGAGTTCTGGCTATCTCAAGTGAATTTCTTGGGACATGTTATATCCGAAGAAGGAATAGCCGTGGATCCGGCTAAGGTGACGGCAGTGAAAGACTGGAAAGTGCCAAAGAACGCAACCGAGATCCGCAGTTTCTTAGGATTGGCGGGTTATTATCGGAAGTTTATTATGGATTTTTCCAAAATAGCGTCTCCATTGACTCGACTCACTCAGAAAGGAGTCAAGTATGAGTGGTCAGATCTGTGCAACCAAAGGTTTGAAGAGCTAAAAGACAGACTTACAACCGCTCCTATTTTGATTTTGCCGGAAAAAGGCAAGGGTTATGAAGTAGAATGCGACGCTTCGGGAGAAGGACTGGGGTGTGTCCTCAGTCAAGATCATCGTGTGGTGGCTTATGGTTCAAGACAACTAAAAATACATGAACGCCTCTATCCTACGCATGATCTTGAACTAGCCACAGTGGTCTTCGCTCTCAAAAGTTGGAGACATTATCTTTATGGCGAGAAGTTTGAAGTGTATTCTGATCATAAGAGTTTGAAATACTTGTTTGATCAGAAGGAACTCAACTTAAGGCAGCGAAGATGGATGGACTATCTGGCGGATTATGAATTTGCGCTTCGATATCATCCAGGCAAGGCAAACAAGGTGGCTGATGCTCTTAGCCGCATATCACATGCATCCGTGGCATGTTTGATCAGAACCGAGTGGGAGATGTTGAATACCATTCGAGAGTTCAATCTATACATTACAAACCGTGGAGTTTTGCACAATTTAATCATGCGGTCCAATATAGTCACCCAGATTGAACAAGAACAAAGAGCAGACCCGGAAGTGAAGGACATATGGGCCAAGATGTCCACTGGTGTAGACATACCGGAATGGGAATTACGACCCGGACAAGGTCTTTTATTCCGGGGAAGAACATATGTGCCAAAGAGTTGCAGAAAAGAGCTACTGATTGAGGCACATCAATCCAAGCTTTCTATTCATCCGGGTAGCACCAAAATGTACCATGATTTAAAGGGGCATTATTGGTGGCATGGACTAAAAAGGGATGTTGCAGAGTTCGTGGCACATTGTTTAACTTGTCAGCAAGTTAAGACTGAACACCAAAAGCCACTAGGGTCACTCAAACCCTTGGCAGTGCCAGAATGGAAATGGGAACACATTTCCATGGACTTTGTATCGAGGTTGCCGAGGTTTTCAAAGGGCAATGACGCCATATGGGTCGTAGTCGACCGACTGACCAAGTCCGCACATTTCATTCCTATCAAGATGACAGATTCATCTGAAACGTTGGGTCGGCGGTATATTAAAGAGATCATTCGACTACATGGAATTCCCCGAACGATAGTATCGGACAGAGATGGCCGTTTTACAGGCAGAGTATGGCAAAGCATGCAGTCAGCCATGGGGACAGATCTACTAACTAGCACCGCTTTCCATCCTCAGACTGATGGACAGTCTGAAAGAACAATACAAACCTTGGAAGACATGTTGAGAGCATGCATGTTAGATTTCAAGGGTGGATGGGAGGACCACTTACCACTGGTGGAGTTCTCGTATAATAACAGCTATCAGGCAAGCCTTCAGATGGCTCCATACGAGGCCTTATATGGTAGACCGTGTAGGTCACCAGTATGTTGGACAGAGGCTGGAGAGCCTGCATTGATCGGACAGGACTAGTCGCATAAACTACTACACAAATTAAGTTGATACGTCAACACTTATTGACTGCACAGAGTCGGCAGAAGAGTTATGCTGATAAAAGGAGATGGTTTCTAGAATTTGAAGTGGGAGACATGGTATTTTTAAAGGTCTCGCCACGGAAGGGACACATGAGGTTCGGAAAGAAAGGGAAGCTGTCGCCGAGATATGTGGGACCATTTTCCATCATGAGAAGGATGGGGGATGTTGCTTACCAGTTAGCACTTCCTTCGTAGTTAGCAGCTCTACATGATGTGTTTCATGTGTCAATGCTAAGAAAATACAATCCGGATCCGTCCAATGTTTTAAATGTTCAAGTTATTGAAGTACAAAGCGACATGACATACGTCGAAAAGCCGGTCAGGATAGTGGAGACCGAACAAAGGGTGTTGCGAAACAGAGCGATTCAGTTCGTGAAAATGGTATGGGACTGTCATGGTGATGAAGAGGCCACATGGGAACTTGAATCGGAGATGAGAACAGCTCACCCCGAATTATTCGTGTAATTTAATTTGAGAACCCTACTTCACTCGATTTTCGGGACGAAAATTTTAAAAAGAGGGTTATATTGTAACACCCCAATTTCTCAATGAAGTGGAAAATTACGAAAATGCCCTGAGTTGTTAAATTAATTATTTTGTGATGTTAAGTAAGGAAATAGTGGGGCCCATTACTCAAATTAAAATCATATGAGCACATTATGAATGTTAAGTTTGATTGGATGGGTAATTTTCATCATTTGGGTCAAAAATGGCTAAAATGGGTCAAAGGGCCCAAATGGGACCCATCGGGTCTTACTGGATTATTTGACCGTTTTGTGAATTTAAATTAAATGGGGTTAGGCTGGAAATCAAGTGGAGAAAAAATGGGTAGGCCTAACCCATATGTAAAAACCAGTTACAAATGACCAAAATACCCATAATCAGGCCAAGGGCTAAAGGGGGACCCAACGGGTCGGGTTGACTTTGTTGACCACAGCCGACCGTGTGGGCCCACAGATGAGTTCAATGGTGAGTTAAATTAGGTTAAGTGGAACTGATTTTATTTAATTTGAATTAAGAATGAGTTGACTCAAGTGTAATTAATATATGGTGTTTAATATGGTGAGTTAAGCCATTGAGTTGAGTGAGCCAAAGTGGAAGTCAAATGGGCTGTAAATTCAGTGAGTTAACTGGAATTTGAGGAGGTGTTGTGATCTCAAACAAACCCAAAACAAGTCCCACACGTTGGGGACTTGTTATGGTGAGTTTCATGCAAAACATTAAATGGGAATATGGGGGGTTTCTATTCCATTTGGAAACCCCAAGCCTTTAACGTTGGAATGTCAATGGGTGCATTTGTTGGCAGCAAGTGTCCCATTGATTTAGGCAAGAATTCATGAGGAAGTGGAGGGGTTTTGAGGGCTGAATTATTAAAGGAAACAAACACAATCTTGGCCGTTTTTCACCATTAAAAAGCCAAGATTCTCCTCTCTCTCCCTCTCTCCAATTTGTTTTCTTAAGTGGAACAACAGAGGTTTTTGGCACCAATTATTCAAGCTTAAACCAGCAAGGAATTAAGGAAGAAAGGAAGAAATAAAAGGAAGAAGGCAAGGAGCAAAGGCAATAGGAAGAGCTTGGAATTTGGTAAGTGTTTCATGGACTTTTGGATTAATAAAATGGGTGTGTATTGGGCCATGGTTTTGGCTGAATATACCAAGGTTTTAACCTTGATTAATGGAGGTTTAGAAATGATAAAGATGACCATTGGGTTCGGCCACCATGAAGGGCCGAACCCCATGTGAAAGATTGCTGGGTTTTCATGTTTTGGAAACATGAAAATCATGGGTTTTATGGACTGATTTTTGGGTTTGATTTAAGAATCAAATACATATTATTGAAAGGATTATAAACCTGTATCTAAATGTCAGAAAAGGCTGAAGTTCTTATGATCTAAATCAGTGGTTTAAAAGATGGAAAGGACTGACAAACAGTCAGCCGACTGAATCAGAGATTCAGTCGACTGAACAGACAATGAACGAACCAGAAACGAAGTTCTGGGAGGTTCAGCCGACTGAATCAGAGATTAAGTCGACTGAACTGATAATAGACGAATCAGAAACGAGTTCTAGGAGTTTTAGCCGACTGAATAAGGGATTCAGTCGATTGAACTAATGGTGGCTGATGATAGAACAAGTTTCTGGGAGTTTCAGCCGACTGGATCTTATGATTCAGTCGACTGAACACAAACGTCTCGGATAAGAAAGGGTCACGGAAGTTTCAGCCAACTGAATATATGATTCAGTCGACTGAAGGGATGCTTATTAAACACGTAAATGGATGGTTGATAATTCAGCCGATTGAATCTATTATTCAATCGACTGAAAATGAACTGGCAGAACAAACAGATGACCTAATACAAAGTCAGCCGACTGAATCTGTGATTCAGTCAACTGAAAGGGGTACGAACCATGTTTTAGCCGAGTGAATGGGTGTTTCAGTAGACTGAAACTGAACTGGCAGAACAAACAGACAATCTGATTCAAAGTCAGCCGACTGAATCCGTGATTCAGTCGACTTAACTCCTGATTCAGTCGACTGAATTGAAGAGTACGGTTTTGAGTATTTTCAGTGGTCGTTGTTAATCCGGTAGGATAAATGGTGGTTATGTTAAATTAAAAGGACTAATTTAAATGATCCGATTGGTAAATCATTAATGGATCTAAGTGTATGGACCAGTTATGGATTAAATTATTTATGTGTTTTAATCAATGGAAAAAGAGGCTAAGGGGCTGATTTATGATAATCTTGTAACGTGGTTAAAGATCATTAATGAACATAGGTTTATGATCAGTTAGAGACTCAATCATGAATTGGTGGATTTAGACTCAAATATGGGAATCAAATAAAGTAAGGGATTAATGTTGGTCCATGATTTATATGAATAAAGTGACGGATCTTTGTGACGGTGCACGACTGCGAGCGGTGACCGGATAAAGCCTAAGAAAGAATGGACGCTGAAGTGATTCTTCAGTAGGTTTCCTACCTACTTGTAACCACAGTTTTACCCCAGTTTTCTTATGAGACTCTTGTTTTATTATATGTGTTTCAAATGATATATTATGCATTAACAAATGGCATACAGGCATTCGCATCTCATGCATAGACATGGGATTATGAATGAGGTTCTACAGTGTTTCAAGTTATGAGTTACGTCCATCCTCGGTGGTGCAAGTCATGCCAGGAGGAGTAACATGATGATCATAGTCACAATGGTCTCCTTAGGCGATGAGAGTCCCGCCAGGAGGACTCATACGTGATATGAATCAGTCAATGATGAAGAGATGAAAGTGTGCTGTAATTTACCTTGTCGGTGCAAGGCACGTCAAGTGATGTCTATGAATGTACGTGATGGGGGATGCTCATTGCATGTGCATACTTCATAGCATTGTTTTACCTGTTTTGATGATCATGTATTATGATATGTATATGCATGTTTTATATGCTAACTTGTGGTAGCCCTGATTCGGGAACCTACTGGGCGCATTGATCTAACGCCCTAATTCTATCCTCAGAGGAGAATGCAGGTACAAGTAAAGGAAAAGAAAAGGTCGTTGACAGGGAGGGGAGCTAAGCTAAGCCTAAGCGCTTGAATGCTGGAATGAATTTATAATTGCTGTTATTTGATACTTTATTATGGACATGTAATAATTCATTACTTGCTATGGTTTGATTAGGTTAATAACCTTTGGATCGTTGATTTATCTTAATTAATGGTTGAGACTGTTACTTGCTATCTAGTCTTTTTATTCCGCAATTAATCTAGGTTTTTCCGCATGTTGATGTTAGTTCCATGTGTGATTCATAATCATGGTCTATTTCATGTACACATGGGTGGCCAGTTAAGGTTCAGACTTGGGTAGTCTGAACTTAACTCGTGTCGTGACGCCGCCCGCTCTCTTCCAATGTTTTATTATTACTTTTAAAAAAAAATTAGACTTTGAAATTCTCCGAAAGGGCTGGGCGTTACATCCTAGAAACCAACACTACCCATAGCTTCTATAAGCTAACACTGTTTGAGAAGATTTTCTCCCTCAATCTTCTTGAGTTTGATTCCCAAACTCCAAGTATAGACATTCCCATGTCCATTGGTTTCTTCCAATCTTTACCAATTACTCCTCTTAATTGGCTTTGATATCAAACAACTTCTACTAATTCTCCCCCATTTTATCATACAATTGTCAAAGGTTTAGTAGGCAGACATCGATTTTCCTTTCATTTTGAAGGAATTGGATTTCAAGCATTCCCCCAGGCTTTCTTAATTTAGTGCTTCCATGAGTTCACTTCCAACTCATTTATTTTTCCCATTGATCAATGCCTGATTCTCATGCATTCAAGCATTGATCTCCCCGACAGTACAATGCAAATTACCATTGCATTACTGTTTTTCTTCTTCTTCCCCTTTAAGAGTTGTGTTGTCTTAAAGGTGTTCTCCCAATGGAGTCAACCTAACTTACCTAGCTTCCCTTTTTAGAATCTTCTCCCCCATTCTCAAAACTATCTTCTCTAGCTTCTTAGACTTATCTCCCCACAAACTTAGATGCCTCTAAGTTTATTTTTCTCCAAGTTTCCTTTCAAGCTTTCCACAATCA
This sequence comes from Chimonanthus praecox, assembly GCA_022113865.1. Taxonomy (NCBI): domain Eukaryota; kingdom Viridiplantae; phylum Streptophyta; class Magnoliopsida; order Laurales; family Calycanthaceae; genus Chimonanthus; species Chimonanthus praecox. The sequence continues at coordinate 16,328,692 of CM039096.1, read as the reverse complement.
TCCTGTAACGCCCCGCCCTTTTTCACTCGCTTCTTCCCGTAAGTTTAGAGTCTATTTTTTTTTTTTATATAATAGAGTAGAGTGATAGAGCGCGGGACGTCACGACGCGAGGTAAGTCCGAACTTCCAAAGTCTGACCCTTAACTGGCCAACCCTATGTGTGTATGGACTCAGTCCAAGAAAACGGTCCACACATAGCAATATCAACATGCGGAATAAAATCATAACATGCGGAATCATAATAGAACACAGTTCTATTCCATTCAAATAGCAAAGTACGTCAAGTCCTTAATCATCATTTATCATAACGCAATTATCCAATAAAACATCCAACCATAGCAAATCATCTAAGTTTTTACAATCCGAATTCTAGATACTCAAAATACAAGCCCATTAGTATCTTAAACAAAATATAAACTATAAGCATCCAAGTTCCCATGCCTGGTCCGTTTTGCGTTCATCGTTCCTTCGTTCCTGTATCATCAAGTAGGGTAGAAGTAGGGCGTTAGTACAACGCGTCCAGTAGGTATTCCAATTAGAGTTAACACATGGGTTAGTACCAAAAATCCAGATATAATAAATATATCAAATCCAGTTATAATAAATCATACCATACTTATAAAGCATCGTATCCAAAATAGTGTATGATAACAGAGATCCAGTCATACAGATAAAAACCGAAAACCTTGCATGATAATAAAGATCATAATCATGCCTATTCAATGCCATGCCATGCTATCATATGCAATGAGTCCCACCCATCACATGTACATAAAAGTACCCCTCCACATAGGTCTTTCGGACGCCCCGACGGAGTGTGGACCCTCCGGTTACATTTCATACATAGTATCCTCTTGATGGAATTCTCCTCATCAAGGTATCCCCCATGATTGTTTTACGGACGCCCCGACGAAGTGGTGGATCTCCGGCTACATAGTATCCTCTTGATGGAATTCTCTTCATCAAGGTATTCCCCACTAGTGCTTTACGGACGCCCCGACGGAGTGTAGGTTCCGGTTACCTGTCATCCCTCCCATGCCATGCATGAGATGCAAATGCCAACATGCTATGTAGAAACACAAATCATAGCATTTAAAATCACAGTTTAACACATATACCGTACATGCTATTTTATCATATAAACATAGCATTGGAAATCACAATTTGAAACATATTTCTTTCCAACATAATTTATCAAAATAAGATAAAGCAATTGTACATAAACCCATGGTTTCAAAGAGGTGGAATCCTACCAAAGACTGCTAACGTGTGTTTGCGTCTTTCGTCCGGTAACCGCTCACGATCGTAAACACCTTGTGAGGTTCCGTTACCTTAAATATAAATAAACAATCAAAACCAAGTCCCACTTGATTTACAATATTTTAAGTCCCTAACCAATCCCCATGGTTTATCATTTTCAGCCATTTATTACCAAAATGCCATTAAACATAACCATAGCCCTTTACCTTCCCTATTTTCATATATTTACAAGATTGCCATCCATGGCTAATATAACCCAATATTCTTATTTACAATATACTTAGGCTAATAATTAACCCATTAATCCAAATTCATGGGATTTGGCCATATTCATGGCCGAACCCATGATCTTTCATTTTACGTGATAATTACAAAATTGCCATTCAAGGCTAACCATCCTTTTTTTTTTGCAAGTATTTACAACCTTGCCATTGCCTCCAACAACTTAGGCTTAGGTTCCAACACATAGGTCCATTTATTTATTTTAAACATTCATAACACTCCCAAATAATTTATAATCGATTCCATCAACTTATGTTTGAGTTTCAAAACATAGTTCCATTAATTCTACATAATTACCATATTGTCATCCAAGGTTAAAATTCCATTATTCTCAAAATATTCCCCATGTGGTTCGGCCATACACCATGGCCGAACCCATGGACCTTCTTTCTAGACCTTATTTACAAAATTACCATTGGCCTAATTATTTCCAACCTTCTATAATTAATAAATACCCTTAAACCCATAATTAACAAGTCCATAATTAGAAGGTCCAAATTTAGAAGCTTTCTAAATTCCAAATCAAACTTTATCATCCATTTTCCATAATTAGAAACCTGCCTATTTAATCACCTTGCTTAGATCCTTTCTAAATTAATATCCAACTTCCATATTTAGAAAGTTTCCAATTTAAAGTCCATCCTTCCATAATTGAAAGGTTTCCAAAAATAATCTCCACCTTCCATTATTAGAAGGTTCCCATAAATAATCTCCACCTTCCATTTTAGTCTAAGGTCCATAATTAGGTAGTTTCTAATTTTAAACTCCACCTTCCAAAAATAATTATCATACATTAAAATTACCATAACCACTCCAATACAATTCCATGGGGTTCGGCCATGCACCATGGGCGAACCCTATGGTTCATGATCCTTTCAAAATCATATATCATTAACCTCAAGTCCATGTATACTCCTTGGTGGGGTTCGGCCATACACCATGGCCGAATCTCACCCTTTTGTTTGTGCCCTTCTTTCCATTTAAAACTTATTTAAAACATACATAATGTTCTATGGTTTTTATCCCTCAAAAGTAACCAACAACCTTCTATTAAAATTTATTGAAATTCTTCCATGTAATCCCTTTAAAAGAATTGATAATCCTTCCATGGTTTCCAACCAATAAAATTAATAAATCAGCCCACATGATTTTCATCATTAAAATTCCATAATTAAACCATGTTTTTCCATGGGGTTCGGCCATGCACTATGGCCGAACCACATGGTCCATTCTTTCCATTAAAATTTATTCCATGGATCTAAAACCATATAATTACTCCATGACTTTCATCCCATAAAATATAATCACCAAAAGCATCCCTTAAAACCATACATTAACCATATAAATATGACCCATGTTTCTTCATTAAAATCAACAAAACCCTTCCATGGGGTTCGGTCATGTACCATGGCCGAACCCTATGGTTCATCCATGATCATCTCTTAATTCCTCTTCCATGGGGTTCGGCCATACACCTTGGCCGAAACCTATGGTTCTTTATTTCATTAAAATAAAAACATGTAAACCACTTACCGGTTCCGCCACTCCTTCGGTTTTCCATTGCTCCGATTGGTTCTTGCTCTTCCAATCTTCTTCTTTCCTTAGCCTTCTTGATCTTCCACTCTGTTGGCTGCCTTCTTCTTCTCTTTGTTCTTGTCGAGAATGAGTCTTGAAAGAGAGAGAATTCAGCCTTGGATGTATGTGTGTTGCCGTGAGCCCTTCTCCCTTTTATACTTCCAATTTATCCCAATATTAGACAATGCTATTGCCATGTTCCCTTTGCTGCAATCCTCATTGTCGTGTGCCTCTTGCTGCCCTTTATAAACTTCCATTCAGTTCTTACTTGCTGAAATAGCAATTCACAATTCCATGCTTAGCAATTGTTGTGTATCACCCAAAACAATACTTACTATCCTTGTAGGCCCCTTCCTTTCTTTTATTAAACCTACCCTTAATCCCAACTTAGAAGGTGCCAATTTGGTTCCATATTTAGAAGGTGCTTATGTGCCCCTTGTTGCCTCTCTTTATAAAATCTTCCACACGGCCAACCTTATTTGAAATAGCCATTGCCGTGTGCACTACTTTCCTTGTGTTGCCTTTCTTTTAAAAATCCAATAAGTCCTAATATAGAAGGTGCCATGTGCCCCTTTGATTCTAAATAGAATTTCCATGCGCCCTTCTCTTTTGTTTTATAAAAACTTTCCTTTTAATCCTAATTAGAAGGTGCCGACCCTCTATTTTAGCAATTCCTTTAATTTCACTCTTAACCAAGAAGAGACCTCTTTTTAAAGATAATCCAACTTATCCTCATGGATTGCGCATATCCATACACTGCATAACCCATATTCGGCTATGCACAATTATTTAATTCTCACATGCGACCATGCATATCTCCCACTCATCATGCATATCCTTAATCCATATTCATTATTTATAATTATGTTTCATTACCATTTAAATTCAACCCCATTTAAATTTATTTGAAACCAATTATCAAAGTCGTTGGGTCCTAATTGGGCAAAGACCCAACATTTTACTCATCTAAGAACCATATCTAAAATCTCCCAATTTAATTGTGTAATTTCGTAAATATTTATAACTTGGAAATCCGGGGTATTACACATCCTCCATCCTCTGTCAGGACCAGTGACAAGTGCTAAACATGTGTTGTCATCAAGGATGATGATATGGTCTTGTTAGTAGTTCTAAGACCATTCTCCTCTTCTGCATCTTCTCTCCTTCCCTTACGACGTTCTTCAACGACGATGACATCTTTGTCAATGATGGGGTCTTCTTCAACCTCTGGTTGGTTTTTCTGGTGAGAACTGGATTCTAGTATGTGGGGAGAAAGAGTGAACTTACCAGCCTGAACAGACACAGGATTTCCAAAGCTAGGGCCAGGGAAAGATCGAAGGCTGATCTTTTGGTTCTTTTGGGCCATTGACTGGTTTCTCCTTGTTCTTCAGAGGTCTGAGGGGTGACTGGGTTACCGTCTTTCTTGGCATGATTTTTCCCCGAGAAGATCCTCAAACAATGGCTTGGAGGTGGATGAGGTGAAGATTTAGCCTAAATGGATCTAGTGAAATCACTAAAACCGTGATTTTCATTCTAGAGACAGGAGGAACAAAACCCTATGGTTTTCCGGCGAGAAATCACTCCGAGAGGTCGTATCGACTGGTCTAGGGCACGGGAGGCGAAAGGGAGATCACCAGACCTTCGCGGGAGAGGAAAAGACAAGTTCGAATGAATTGTCATTTTCGCAGAAAGGGTGCCTTTTAATTTAAACATTCTATCTCACCGACATGTCGTTTCCATCCACAGGTCGAACCTTTCGACAATTTTCGCCCTTTTCAACAGTGCTCGATTTAGCACAGTACCGACATATCTGTCACACCAACTCGTCTATTCACCGACATGTCGACTATACTAAGAGGTTATATAGCAGAGAAATCATCCCCGATTTGTGCAACTTGATGAAATCTAATTCTAATCATGGCATACATAGATCTATTCCAATATGATAAAACACAGATATGCCAAAAATAATTCATCAAATCATTAAAACATGCACAAGATCAAAATTTACATTCCAAAAACACATAAAGTTCAAAATACTTTGAATGGAATGTATGGCTTTCCAAGTAGAATATGTATTATAGCCAAAAGGAGTACGTTCTAGACTTGTAGTTAGCCATTTTTTCTCTCCTCATGTCACAACACTTTTCTGCTATGTGCACTCACATGGTCTCTTGTGAGTCCATTTGTAGTGGTCTAAGATACGGAAGTGAATCTTAAACCAAAATAAAACATGAATGGTGGTCTATCTCCTGTTTACAAAGATGTGGCATTTGGTGTTGCATACACACTCCTATGACCTTACCTTTGATGACCAAACCTGGGATCCTTCAACTGTTTTAAGACATGATTCAACTGTCTTAACAAAGAGTCTTGGTTTGTGTCCATCTTCCTTGGGTTTCTTTTAAGGTTAGATGTTGGTGAATGTCTTTTAGGTATAGGCTTTACTGGATTGTGCCTTTTAACATGTGCTTGCCTTTCCAAGTGTCTCTTCCAATGGTAGCAATTTCTTTTGTAATGCCCATCCTTGTGACAGAAATAGCATTTCCCGTTGAAGGGTGAGAGACACTTGTTTTTCCAAACACCCCATGGTTCATAGGTTCTTTGGTGGATGAGGCACCAAGACCAGACCTATCACCATATTTTTTACCCGAACCTAGGAGTCTTTTAAGTCTTTCATCTCCTTGGGTAAACTTATCTTGAAATTTTTCTCTATGAATTTTTAATTCCTTAACTTCCAAAGATAATATGTTTACATCCTCTTCAAGAAGATTCTTGTGATTCCACAAGATTCAATGTCATTACAATGAACAACCATTTATTCTTGAAGGTTTTTATTACTCTCTTGTAGTTTTGAGTGTTCATTGTCAGAGAGTTCCAACTTAGAGATTAGGAGAGATTTTTTCATTTTTTAAAACCTCCACTTGATTAGAGAGGTTCAGGTTTTCATTTTTAACCTTGTTTAATTTCTTGGCTAACCTCTCACTTTCCAAGAGCAGGGCATTGTAGGAAGCTTGAAGATTTTCATCATCTTCACTTTCATCATCCTCCAGTACAACTGTGGGATTTTCTTGATCACCGATGATCGAGGCTATGAGACTTTTGATACATCAATTTTTCTGAGTCTTTATCAGAATCACTCTCTGATTCAGAGGTTTCCACATGGGTCACACTCACATTCATAGCTTTCTCAATTTTATCTGACGGGCATTCGTTCATAAGGTGTCTTCTCCCCCCACAATTATAACAAGTTTGCTCCTTGGCAACCTCTCTCTCCTTCCCTTTCCCTCTAATTTCTTTTTGCCTTTTAAGATATCTTTTACTTGATTCATCCTTTCCCATTCTTCTCAAGTTGTTTCTCTTAACAAAGTTTTTTATAAAACCTTTTGGCAAACATTGCCATTTCATCACTTGAGAACTCATCTTCCAAAAAATCATTTTTTTCTTTTGTTTTCTTTTGTTTTAAGGAAGATTGCAAGGCAATGGATTTTTCTTTGGTTATTAAAAATGTAGTTCATAGGTTTGTAGTGAACCAACCAAATCATCGATGTTCATTAGAGACACATCTCTTTTATCTTCCATAGCCACAACCTTGGGCTTGAATCTTTCTGCAAGATTCCGGACAATTTTGGTACATACCTTGTCCTCGGGTATCCCTTCACCTAGAGCTTACATTTGATTCACAATGTCACTTATCTTGGAATAAAAGTCCATGAAGACTTCATCCTCCCTCATTTTAATCATATCAAATTGATTTTGGAGGATCTGAAGTTTGGACCTCCTAACTATTGAGGTACCTTCATGAGTTCTTTCAAGAACTTTTCATGTCTCCTTTGTAGTTCCATAGGTCATAATTCGCCTATACTCGCTATCGGATAATGCACAGTTAAGGGCATTTATGGCTTTGCCATCAGTTGTCTGAGGAGCTTTTTCAGCAGGGGTCCAAGAGGCAAAAGGTTTGGGTGTCATAAACATGGTTGAGGTGGATGCTATCATCTTCTCTTCCATGGATTCCTGCCATCCAATCTTTACAATATCCCATACTAATGAATTTATGGAAACAAAGAAACTTCTCATTTTGGCTTTCCATGAGGCATAGTTTGTTCCATCGAAGTAAGGGGGTTTGGATATTGCATGACTGTATCTCATGGTGTTCTTGCTTGGATCAACTCGGATGGTTAAATCCTTGTAAAGAGCACTAGGCTTTGATACCAATTGAGAGTTCTCCATTGGTGCTAGAACACGATTAACCCTAGAGGGAAAGGGTGGGTGGGAATAGGTCAATCTTACAATGTTAGTCCTTTTAAAATTCCTTGATTGATTAATTAGAGGGTAGCGGATACTTCAATCAAGTGTTTGTGTGTGTGTGTGTTAGCGAATGTGATTATGCTATCAACGCAAGAAATTGATTCTAACACCACAAACAAAAAGACATAAGATATAGAGTGGTTCGGTTAGCCAACCTACATCCACTGTTAGGACTAGCTCAACCTTGATCTATCTCCAAATTCACTAAGTAGGGACTTACACCCTCACAATTAGAGTAGGAATTCCACCTCAATCAATTGGCTGAGAATTTCACCAACCACATGTAAAATAGGAATTCCACCTATTTGAATTGGTTGGGAATTCCACCCACCATGTGTTCCAGAAACTACGCTCTAGATTTTTTTATAGTGGTTCCGAAGCCAAGCCTCTTTAATGCACTTTCAGAGGATAAAGGTTTTAAAACAAAATTAAAACCAAGACGCACTTGCCGTTGTCTCTCTTTCTCGAAGATGTGTGCTTCTCAAGGATCTACCCAATGTGTGCACGAGTTTAATCTCGACGCTCTGCATTGTAGTCGTTGTTGAGTAATCACAATCTCAGGGTGACTATGAAACTAATTCTATCCTAGTTGGTATCTTTTCTTTCTTCATGTCTTTCGTTATTTCACTAACTCAATCAATAGATTGGTTGTATATGATTCTTAGGTGTAGGCACAAGAGAGTTGATCGTTCCTTAGAGTGTGTGAATTTGGTCAATTCAGGGAAGATGATTAAATGACACACAACTCTCATATTTATAGAGGAGTCAACACAGTTTTTCAAACTGTCCAGTACCGACAGGTCGGGGGCACCGATGGGTCGGTGTTCATATTTATTACCGTTCAACCATCTGATCGTTGCACATTAAACGCACTCCCAATGGTATAATTAATTCCTGGCCAACAAGTCGGTGTCACCGATGGGTCGACAGTCATGGCACCAAGAGGTCGATCCATACAAGGGTCTCGATCTGGGGCAACACCATGCATACTGAGTTTCATGTTCAAATCTTGTCTTGCCTAGAACTACATTTCGCCCTTTACTGAGGGTCAGTCCTGGTGCTCTCGATCGGTCTTGATATACCGAGATGTCTTTTTTTCTCGATAGCCTACTTGAGTTCAAAGTCTAGACCTCACAAGTTTTTCATCGACGAGTCGTTGACCACGAAGGGTTGTTAGATTCATCACCGAGTGGTTAGTGCATACGAGACTCTCGATCAGAGGCTTACCCAGAATGACAATTTTATGTCGCAGAACCTCTTTCATTCTGGTCAACCAGTCTATTACCACGACGGGTCGATCCTGTCTCCACCGAGGGGTCGGTGAGAACTACTAGTCGAGCTGATAGTGAAATTAATTCATATTTACCAATTCGCTTCGAATTCACTGTCAAGCCTCCTCTCTAGGCTTATTATGTCCATTACCAACATATGCAATTAAGCCTAGGTATGGTCCCTCTAAGGTGTGGGTTCCACCTAAAGTCATCTATGGTTATATACCTCTTTTTTGTGATTGTCATAATGATGACCTTCAATCCGGTGGAGCATGATCTTATTTCTTGATTACCTTGTGGTCTTCAAGCTTTTAGCAAGTGCTTCTTCTCTAGTCATGGAATTGACAGACATAAGGACTCGACAAAGTCGGGGCACTAATAGAGGAGATTGTTAGTGGCCAGTTTACCGAGTCACATGTTTGTCACGTTCGTGACTTAAGTGAAGCAATGCCTTTGAAGAGAGAAACTCAAGACTCAAGATCTCAAGCGTTGGTTGAAGTTTGAAAACTCAATGGATCAGCGTGTACGACAATCACTGATGGTAAATGACCATAAATGACCTTAGGTGGTACCCAGACCTTAGCTGGACCATTGCTAGGCTTAGAGATCACATTTGGATAATTAATCAAGCCTAACAAGTGTTTGACAATGAATTGGAACCTCACTTGGATTAATGAATTCACTGTCAGGATGACACATCATGTCGGGCAATCAGTCGCCCAGGGCAGCACACGACCAATCGTGGTCTTGCAATATGTCGTGTGGAATGTTGGGGGGTTCTAGGTGAACAACATTGTCAGACTCATGTGGTCTCAGAATGATACTATCGGGAGCCCACGATCGATCGTTTGGAACCTTGACGAATCAATCGTATGGACGATATATCGCTGAGACAGGAGATAGACTCTACTAAAAAAAAGCCTAGAAAACTTGGTATCACACGATCAATCGGGTATGCGATCGATCGTGAGTACAGGTCAAGAACCGATCGCATCATGATCAACTGCCCTGGGCCTGGATGAGACTTGACCCTTGAATTACAGTCAGTCTCATGCCGATAAATTTGGCAACAAGCAATTAGTCGTCGGAAGCACGGACGATCAGTCTTGTGTCACGATCCATCATGAGGTTACCGTTTTAGAGTCGTTACTGTGCATTAAATGATCAGCGATCGGGTTGGTGGAAAGGAATTTAAATACGAACGATCGATCGTGTGTTTCAGTGATACGAAAATTTTTCATGTTGCCTATAAATACATGAATGTTTGGTGAGTTTTGGTTAGACATTAAGAGCATTAAAGAACCTCATCTACCACTCCAAAACTCTCAAGGTCAAAGACAAACTCATAGGTGCAGTCTCTCTTGGCATTCAACTGGAAAATCATTCAAGCAACCAATTGGTAAAGATTGAGATTAAGAGAAAAGGATAAAACCAAAGCTTATAGGATAGATATTGGAACCCAATTTTTTATAATACCATACCAAAAGATTCTGGTTGCTCTACACGACAGGTATACATCAACGTCGGGATTGTACGAGCTCACATTTGGTGGATTGATTTAAGAAGCACAACTTCATTTGCAAAGGCTTTAAACGCAAATGCTTCTTAGTTTAGATTTTACTTTAAAATCTATATCATTGTGAAGTGGATTAAAGAGATAGTTTTTCTCTTGAATCACTATAAACAATAGTGGCATAGGAATTGGGTGAAATTCCCATTTAATTGGATAGGTGGAAGTCCTATTCTATTTTGTTCGTGTAATTCAAATGCTTAGTGAATTGGAGATATCCCAAGGTTGGGTGAGTCTCTATTGTGGATGTAGGTTGTGTAACACCCCAATTTCTCAATGAAGTGGAAAATTACCAAAATGCCCCTGGGTTGTTAAATTAATTATTTTGTGATGATAAGTAAGGAAATAGTGGGGCCTATTGCTCAAAATAAAATCATATGAGCACATTATGAATGTTAAGTTTGATTGGTTGGGTAATTTTCATCATTTGGGTCAAAAATGGTAAATGGGTCAAAGGGCCCAAATGGGACCTATCGGGTCTTATTGGATTATTTGACCGTTTTGTAAATTTAAATTAAATGGGGTTAAGCCTATTTGATTGAAATCAAGTGGAGAAGAAATGGGTAGGCTTGATCCATGTGTGGAAACCATTTACAAATGACCAAAATTCCATAGTTGGGTCACGGAGTCAAAAACGGGTCAAGGAGCTAAAAGTGGACCCAACGGGTCGAGTTGACTATTGTTGACCGTGTGAACCCTCAAGGGAGCTCAAACACGAGTCAAATCAGTTGAGTGGGACTGAGGTGAGTTGGAATTAAATCAAAAGGTGAGTTAACTCATGTGCATTAAATGAAATGCATTAAATGTGATGAGTTGGGTTGGAATAAAAATACCTTGAGTTGGGTGAGTCAAAATGGAAATTCAAGGGACTGTAAATTAGTGAGTTTAAGGGTAAGTTGAAGAGGTTGGCTGGCCTCAACCCAACCAAAACAAGTCCCACACGTTGGGGACTTGTTTTGGTGAGTTCCATGGTGAAAATTAAATGTAAAAATGCATGGATTTGAGGTGAGTTGGTTGGGAAGTTGTATGGTTGCATGGGTAGCTGCCAAGGGGTGCCTTGGATGGCACCCAATACCCATTGGTTTGTGCAAGAAGTTATGAGGGAGTGGAGAGTTTTAGGGGCTGAACTACAAAAACAATAAGCAACCACACTTGGCCGATTTTATCATTGCCAAAATTCTTGGAAATCTTCATCTCTCCCTCTCTCAAGAACACCTCTTTGGGCCGAATTTCATCTTGGTGATTTCACCAGTGGTTCATGCTTCTAACCAGCTGAGACAAAGGATGAAAGAAAGAAGGAAACAAGGATCAAAGTCAAGAAGAAAGGCTTGGGAAAATTGGTAAGTATTTCATTGAGTTTTGTTGAAAAACATGGAATAAATAGGGTGTGGATTGGGCCATGATCATGGCCGATTACATCAATGATTAACCTTGATTAATGGAGGTTTAGAAATAATAAGATGACCATTGGGTTCGGCCACCATAGAGGGCCGAACCCCATGTAAGAGATGGCTTGGTTTTCATGTTTAGGGAAACATGGAAACCATGGAATTTTATGGACTGTTTTTAGATGATTAAAGGTGTATGTTTTACAAAGGTTAAATCACAAATAAGGAGTTTGATTTAGACCTAGTTGAATGATAAAGAAATGCAAAACCAAAGGTCATAGGGTTCGGCCACCATGGAGGGCCGAACCCCATGCAAATGATGGTTGGTTTTAAGGTGTTTGAAACATGGAAACCATAGAGCTTTGGTGGACTGTTTTTGGGTTTTTATTTAAGAATCAAATACATGTTATAGAAGGGATGATAAACATGGATCTGAATGACAAGAAGACTGAAGTTAATATGGGTTTAAACAGTTAGATTTAAATTGATATTATGGACCATTTGGATTGGCCATCTTGGATGGCCGAATCCCATGAAATGTTGTGGTCATTCGGACAAAGTGATTAACTTATTTCTATGGTTTTGAGAGGTAAAAATGCAGTAGTAATATACTGATTAATACTTGTCTAAATGAGGATTTAAAACATATACATAAGGACCAAGACATGGACATAGGGTTCGGCCACTTTGGATGGCCGAACCCCATGTTAGTTTTGATGATGTTGGTGAGTTTTAAACCATAAAACATGGTGTTTGATGTGATTTATGGAAGTTTAACTTGCTGTTATTGGTTGGCCAACATAGGGTTGAACCATGTCATTTTTTTTAGGGTTAAGTTATGGATTCAAATCAGGGGTAAATCATGGACTAGTTGAACCAAGAGAACCATTGGGTTCGGCCATGTTTATGGCCGAACCCTGGACTGTTTTTGGATGCCATGGTTGGATTGAATCCTATTGGAAACTATGATTTGTTTCATGCTTTTGATCTAAGAATTACCTAGGTTGAGTTATGGATTTAATACTAAGTTGACCAACCATGTTATAAGATGGAAAGTGGAGACAAAAACCAGATTGGTCAGGTTCGGCCATGTGTATGGCCGAACCCCACTAAGGGTCTTTGGTAACCCTATTGTGTAGCCGACTTTGTGATTGAAATTATGGGAAAGAGTGATTATTGATCAAAGGTGGAATAATCATGTGTATGGTTGTATGGACCTTAGCAAGACATGTTTAAAAGGGTTAAGTGTTTAAGAGTTGATTAAATAAAGTAGGAAGTTAAATCCTAAGTTGGTGATGTTCGGCCAAGGGCATGGTCGAACCCCACATGATGTTGATGGGTCGTAGATGTGATTGAATAAGTAAATGATGTTATGACTTGCTGATTGGTATATGGATAAGGTACGGGAAGTCGAACGACGTGCGAGTCGTGAGCAGGTGACGCGAAAGAAAGATCAGTTACTGAAGGGATTCTTCGGTAGGTTTCCTACCTACTTGTAACCACGGTTTTTACCCAGTTTTCTTATGATACTCTTGTTTTAATATATGTGTTTCAAATGATATATTATGCATTAACAAATGGCATACATGCATTGGCATCTCATGCATAGACATGGGATTATGAGTGAGGTTCTACAGTGTTTCAAGTTATAAGTTACGTCCTGCCTCGGTGGTGCAAGTCACGCCAGGAGGAGTAACACGATGATCATAGTCACATTGGTCTCCTTAGCGATGAGAGTCCCGCTAGGAGGACTAATACGTGATATGAATCAGTCAATGATGAAGAGATGGAAGTTGTATTGTATTTTACCTTGATAGTGCAAGGCACATCAAGTGATGGCTACGATTGTACATGATGGGGGTTGCTCATTGCATGTACATATTTTATAGAAGAGATGAAAGTGTGTTGTAATTTACCTTGTCGGTGCAAGGCACATCAAGTGATGGCTATGAAAGTACATGATGGGGGATGCTCATTGCATGTGCATATTTCATAGCATTGTTTTACCTGTTTTTATTGATCATGTATTATGATATGTATATGCATGTTTTATATGCTAACATGTGGTAGCCCCGATTCGGGAACCTACTGGGCGCGTTGATCTAACGCCCTAATTCTATCCTCAGAGGAGATTGCAGGTACAAGTAAAGGGAAAAAGAAAGTCGATGACCGGAAGGGGAGCCAAGCCTAAGTGCTTGAATGATGGATTGGATTACTTAATATTACTGTCATTTGTATACTTTTGTTGGACATGTAATAATTCATTACTTGCTATGGTTTGATTAGGTTGATAACAATGGATGGTTGATTTATATTATTTATTAATTGAGACTGGTACTGGCTATCTTTTCATATTGTTTCCGCAGTTAATCTAGGTTATTCCGCATGTTGATGTTAGTTCCATGTGTGATTCATTATCATGGTCTAGTCCATATACACATGGGTGGCCAGTTAAGGTTCAGACTTGGGTAGTCTGAACTTAACTCGCGTCGTGACGCCGCCCGCTCTCTTCCGATGTTTTATTATTATTTAAAAAAAAAAAAATAGACTCTGAAATTCTCGAAAAGGGCGGGGCGTTACAGGTTGTTTAACTGAACCACAATAAATCGTGCTCATTGTATCTTTGTGTGATTGTTTTTATTCTTGCACACTTTGAAATCATACACTTGATTAATTGTTTTTTTTATTCCGCACGATATTAATCAAGAAAATTAAAAGGACCAATAATATGTGATTACCCTATTCACCCCCCCCCCCTCTAGGGTTAATCTGGTTCTAAGCACTCAGGGAACTTTCAGTAAGAACTGGCGGAAAAATACAGAAGAGGAAGAAAATAAGTTGCAGAATATATGAGAGAGAGAGAGAGAGGAACGATTGAAGTGAGAGGGCTCACTTCAATCCAAATTTAGAAACATGCTGGTAGGCATGTAGTGGACACAGAACATCCATGATGCCTACAACTACAATAAGCTACAATAGTAGCTTTGGTATTATCCATTTGATTTTTATTATTTTATTATTTAGAAAACTTTATGATTTATATAGTTTTTTATAATAATTTGATTTCTTAGGAAAATTGAATGTTGTAGGAAAAATTTGACTCCTTAGATATATCGAGTAAATTTTCCTTATGAGAAAGTTCTAAACCTCGAAGAAGTTTTGAAGTAAAAAACCACTCGATTCGATCGAAAACATGTGTTTAAGTTTTTACGCTAAACAACGTTCCACATTCTATCGTGTAGTTTGAGCATTCAACACTTCATTTTAAAATCTTAAAACATGGAATGGTTTGTTTAAACACTGATTGAACAAAGAGTATTTTTTTATAAATTTTCAAATTTCCTATCTATTGTTAAATTATAATTTTACAAAGTGGGTCATTTAAGGGTTAAAATCTGTGAAAGTGGAAAGAACGAAATAATTCATTAAATTTGAAATTAAAAATATTGTATGTAAATTTGAAATTCTAGTTACTTCAAATGAGTGGTGAAATAAATTTAGAATCATTTTTTCTACTTAAATAAATAAAGTTCATATTTACGATTTTTCCCTTCCAACTTCAACGAGTCAGATCATGAGCTATCAACCTCGGATTGGGCCAAACTTGGACTTTTTCAAAAGCCCACTCTGTAATCTTCATGATTAACAGATCAAAAATCACACTTACCACTCATTATTACGTAATTAAGGCCTAATTAGGATTGGGGTATTACGAGAGATATTCCTTACATGAAATACAATAAAATACCTAATATATGAAAATACAAATTACAATCCCAACCCAATAAAACACAGCACCCAATACCCTTAGAAGACACTAGGAAGATGATCTTAATGTGGTATTGTCCTCTCTGTTATGGTGACGACGATGCTCGTGATCTGAATGAGGAAGCATATGACTGTTTGATTCAGAAGGTGATGCATGATGTAAAACCATGACCTCCTGATGGATGAAGATGTCTGTCAATGCTCATGGACAATATGTTGCATTAAATCTGCAAGGAGGCCATCTGTTTTGCCAATCATACAGTTGTCTCCCGTAGGTCAACTATCTTAACTGGATGTCGTCCTGGTATGCATTATTAGTTCGAACCACTCAGAGTCATGTTCTCAAGACTGACGCCTTTGTTCTTGCCCATGTTAAGTCCAATATTATAACCGTGTTTCATAAAAGTTCAAAATGAGCAAAAAGCCTGAAACTTGGAAACTTGTTTGATAGGACACAAGAAATATCCAATATGAATCAAATAAGAACTATCAACAATGAAAATCAGGTAGTTGTAAGAAAATTTGTAAGAATACAGTTACCCGATGCTTCAATAGTCCAAAAAATACTTTGCTATATGGAATTTCTGCGTACCCATCACAAAAAAAATTAGAACTAGAGTTTCTGATATGATATGCCCACATATTTTTTTCTGGATGAAGCCAGCTGATATATAAGACTTCTATAAAAAGTTTAGACCGAAAGAAGTTCGATTGATACCCCAAAATTGTTTTCTAAGTAACCAAAATAACAGAGATAAAGAATCAAGTTTTTGCTCAGTCCATTTCTGTGCACTGTGACGAAAAAATCATAACAGGAGCTACAAAAAATTCCTGGAGAGATCTTTATATTTCTGTAAAGTAGAGACAATCTAACTACCATCCAAATATGAGATCGAAAGTTTTTTGAATTGATAATGTAACGACTCGATCTGAGTTTTTGGGTTTTTGGGGAGAACTGTGGACCTCCGAAATGGTTTTTGGGGTTTTAGTAGAGGGTGTTAGCGTGTGGGCTCTCTGACGAGCCCAAGTTTTCCTCAATCCGAGCTTTAGAGCTCGAGGGGCATTTTGGTAATTCTATATTATTATAGTTATTTCCCAAGAAAAATGTTTGAGAAATCACATAAAAACGTAGAATTTGAACCATTAGATCACCCAAAGTATGCACACACATTCTCCTCAGTTAGATACACATGTAGAATGTTGAAAATCACTCAATGTTTGGTTTTCAAAAAAAATCTTGGGATTTCTCAATTTTTAAAATAATATTTTAAATTATTTTCTAGAGTTTATTTTTGAAAAAAGCCATATTTTTAGGCCAATGTTTTGTTAAAGAATTTAATAAAAATTTCAAAATAAATATTAGAAAAAAAATCAAAATTTAAGATCCCCAAGCTTCTTTTAACTTAAACTATTCTCCATTATTTTTATTATTTCAAATAAAAGCCAAGTTTCAAACCTAAAACTTTTTGTTATGATTTATTTGGTAGAGTTAAAATATATATATATTTTGCGACAAAATACTCCAAAAATCGTGTGGGCCCCATGGGACCCACACTCCACTCACCGAAGCCCACTCTTTCTAAAGAAACCCTAGCACCATCTCCTTCCTTATCTCTTTCTTTTCTCCCTCCCTCCTTCTTAAAGAAGCCATAACCCTAATCTTTATCCTCTCCCTCTCTAAACCCTAGCCGCCACTACACCTTCTTCCTCTCCTAAACCCATTCGGCCATCTTCTTCCTCTTTTACTTCATCTTCTTCATCTCATCTTCATTTTTTTTCCTTCTTCCTTATCCCTCTCACCGTATATCTATCTCTTCTCCCTCTCTTTCACTTGATTTTTCTCTATATCTTCTTCTCCCTCTTCCACTCTATCAAAGACCTCTATTTTCTCTCCCTCTCCTTTCTATTCTCCACTCCAATTGGCCACCATGGCCGCCACCCCAAACCTTGGCCGCCCCCTTTACCACCCAATAAACCCTATTTTTTTTGGGTTTTTCGACCCACTATTTATAAAAGATATTTCTCTCGGATTTTTTCCTTATTTTCCATTTTTTTTTAAGTTTTTCGAAAATTCTTCAAGAAAACACATTTTCACCGAGTTGACTCAATCGAGTCACCACTGAGATAGGAGTTAGCAAGGCCCAAATTGTTTGGATTTCTAAGAGCCCTTCTAACTCCTCCATTTCTTAGATTTTCCCCCACCCTTTTGAGCTAAAATGGTGCCAACTCAACTCACTCGACTCACCCCAACCGAGTTGACTCAGTCAAGACCCAAGTTCCACGTATTTTTGTACCAGCCACCATTGTACCTGTTTAGACTAAGAGATCTCATCCCAGCCTTCCAGTAGTGACTAGGGGTCAACTTGATTTCGACTTTGCATGATCAGTCACTAACTCAGTGCCCGAATTTTCAAGTGGACCTTAAGAGCTCCATGCACTTTTCACCAACCCATCTAGGTGAGGGGACTTATCACTGTTTTAGCATACATTCGCATCTATTTAACCTTTAACCTTGGACATGGAGTGACTTGAATGGGGCCCTTCGTTTGTTAAGCCACTTGGTAAGGGAACCATTGAATGAATCTGTGGCAAGGGATCCATTCAAGTGGACTCATGTCAACTATATGCGATTAAATGAAAAAAAATCTAATCAGACGAATGTATATTGAACAGGAAGCCTGAAACTTATTGATAACATGTGACGTATTTAACTATAGCATGTGAATGAATTTATGATGAGAATAAAATATGTTGGACGTCGACCTTGATGTTTGGGACTTAATGATATATTGTCGTGTATTTAATTATAATATGTGAATGAGATCATGATGAGTATGGGGATTTTTGTTTTGAGATCTTGTGATATACTTATGTTGTTTTACATGATCATGACAGCATGTGCATGCATTGGAGCAGTTGCTTACATATGTATATGTTTTTTATGACGTGATGATTTTGTTGTCAGGAGGATTTCCCCGTTACGCTCCTTCGGTCGAGACCCCCATAGAAGATGCTGGTTTCCCCATTGCGTTCCGACGGTTGAGGTGCATGTCCTTGAGATTGGCTTCCCCGTTATGCTCCGGCGGTTGAGACCCCCATAGGAGATGCGGATTTACCCCTTGCATTCCGGCGGCTGAGGCAGTTGTGTATTGTATGGTCTCATGTTTATATTGGTAGGGAGACCAGAGTTGTTAGAGGACCATTGTCAGTTATGGAGGTGATGCCTTAAACTGGTCAATGGGAGCATTGGTGAGTGGTACAGTGGATTACTCATGGACATATACATCTAACCTATTAAGATATTGATTACATTTCATACTTGTGATATATAATTATGTTGCTGACATGTGATATGCTTTATCCCTTCACTGGGCTGGTTAGCTCACCTCGTACCTTTCAGGTACCCTAAACACCGAGGGGCCAGGCGGGCCCCTTGAGCATGCTCCTGGGGAGGAATAGTAGTAGTAGATATTTGTTAATCATGCTTATTCTTAGTTGAGATACTTTGTTTGTATGAAATCTATTTGTATGTTGTTTGCTCGGATGACTGTATAACCATATTTGAACAGTCTATGGTTTCGTATTATGTTTCCTAGTATAATGGACTTGTGGTTTGTCGAGCGGGAGGTAGTTCTCCATTTCAAAAAAAAATACCTGATCTGCATCATTTTGTGTGGTTTGTGATATTTTAGAGATAACGCACCCATAGCTAGACGGGGTATTACAATTGGTATAGAAGCTCGGTTCAACTCTCGGACTGTGCATGGGACAGAGATGGATGTGATGATAACTAGACATTAGGTTCATCCCCTGTGTGATAGGGTACATTAAAATGGGTTCTGGGGTAGTGCGTAGACACCCTAAGTTCGAGTGGTGTGCTTAATGTGCTATATTTTAGTTAGTTTGCTTGAGTCGTATCTAGTGGTGGATTCTCGCCCAGTTTAAGGTTGACCGGCGTTTGAATTCGTCTGTTAGTCGGTGGCAAGGTCGATCGCTCGTTTGAGTGTGTGGTGCATCGTGACGTGGTCACGGGAATTGTGGGACACGAATCTCTAGGTTTTGAGTCTGATTGGTCCTACTCCCTACGGTAATTAGAGGAAACCACACCAACCAATCTCCTCCCCAATGCAATCTTGACCACTCATCTTCATCCCTTAATCCTAACCATTCATCTCATGAATCAAAATTAGGTCAAAACCTAGAGCCACCTATCAAATCCATACATTCATGACATCAGATCTTAGCCATCCAACCTATCCATCACCTAAATCAACTTTAGGACCATAACCATCCATACATCATTTCATCATTCATCCATTTAGATCAACCAACACTCATTAAAGACATTAGATTTAGGACATTTCATCACAACTCTCCATTTCATGCATACATTTTAGGTAAACCCTAGAGCCTCCATGCTAATCCATTGCATACATAAATCATCTTAGATCTAGGTCATTCATATAATCATCCATCTTGATCAACCTTTTAATCTTAAACCTCCATTAGGAAATTTACCATTCATATAATTTATTTTAGCCAATTAAACCTAGAACCATCAGATTTAACCCAATCCAATCATAGCCATCCATTCATTAAACCCTAAGATAGAACAACTTGGAGCTCAAGCTAGCCTCCATGCGCCCAAGCCTAGTCATTGCCACATCATTCAATCCAATCTCTCCATAGCATCCACACGATTTTAGCATCTTAATTCTCTCCATTCACTTAGACAAAATCCCATCTAGATACACTCCTAAGATCCAAACACACCTCATCATCCCAGTCTTCCATGTCACACACGATTTTCACAATCCACAAACACTCCATTCGAATTTCACACTAAGTCAACCCTCCACATCATCTCATTGTCATCCATCCATCCATTCATCTCATCTTTTAATCCCATCCATCCATTTACCAATGCACAAAACAAACCCTAATCCTACATAGCCAAACTCGAAAATCCCATGTCTAATGCAATTCCTATATTCTTTATCTCATTGCTTGCACTCCACTCCAAAGCCACCTATACATAGCCAAATTCGTGTACACCATGTTGAGCCCTAACCTTTTGGAACTTTTAATCCCCACCACCCAATTCGAATGAGATCTAGTCCAAACCATTCATTAATCACTCAAACCAAGATTTAATCTCAGCCATCCATTCCAACCCTAAGAATATAAATAGAGCACTGAGCCAACAGTGAAAATCGAATTTGACCTGGAGCTCAAGAGGACCAAAGGCTGAGGAGAAAAGGCAAGTAGATAGAGATAGCACTCGAATTTTAGAAGTGAGAGTTGTAAATTTTCATTTATTTTGTATATCTTGTACTTAATTTTATGATTGCTTGCACTTGAATTCTTTCATTAAATAAATAAGAGACATTTTTTTGGAATCCTGGAAAGTCTGATTATTTTGATTTCTTTTCAATGCCCTTTTTTTAATTTTAAATTTGTATACTTTGTTTAATTAATAGTTAGAATTTAGGTTGTAAATGTTGAATCTGAAATCTAAACATTAATTAGATAAAAGTTTATGAAGTTCTAATTAAATGATATGAATTGATTTTTGAATTCTAAGCTTTGAATTTCAGATCTAGGTTTCTTGTTTGTTTATTTATTTTGGGCGATGAGAGAAGAATTCCATAACCACCTTTTAAATTCTGCACTTTAAATTCTTTCATTTACTTTACTTGCAAATTTATTTCCAGTCTTTTAATTACATTAGTTATTTTGTCTATTTGTTGTATTTTAGATGTTCAATCTATTTTCATGGTTTTATTCTTGTATGCTTATGTATTTTATTCTTTAATTCTTTGTATTCAAATTCTCTATCTCTCTCAAGATTCAAATAACTAAGGCTAGGATATAATATTTTGATCTTAAAACATGTGATTTTAAATTAAGATGAGACTACCATTATTCATGTTTCACCAATTTAATAAAAAAAAAAAAAAAGGATTTGATTCTCGACTTGTTAAATTTATGAGTTAGATAATAATTGTGATAATTTTACTTTCTAAGATCTAAATTAAAACTGCAAATCCATGAATTAGATTTCTTAATTACAAATTTTAAAAGGTACCAATTTAATTTTATACATATATTTTGTGCATTTTCTTTGGGTACCACCTCGCACTCAATTACTATACTATTAAATGGTTCATAAGCTTGCAAGATTATAAATGTAAATTTTGCACATCAACAGTTAGCGAGAGATCTAGAAACACTAGAGACAATGCTAGGTCTAAAACCCCTCCCCATGTCCTTGGTTGAGTGCTTTTTATTGGTATACTATCTGTAGCAAGGACGTGGTGCTATGGATGAAGCATTGGGTTGAATCACTGATTGGACTGGTTGTGACAAGCATTGACTTCAACAAAGTCTGTCAGTACTTTGTGGTATATAGTGGTGAGACATTAATGAGCACATCCAACCTATTGGTTCACAGTCAGATTCTTCTTTGGTGGAATTGGATCATGCAGATGAAATTGCATTGACTTACATGTCCCATTTTGATCAAGGCATTCATAAATGGATACCGTCTAATAAGTCCATTTACTTTGCAAGTCATGTCCCAGTAACACCATATGACTCAATCAAGCCTGTTAAGCCTAGTCCATTCTCAAACAGGACAAAACCAAGCCCACAAGTTCCAATAAGTCCAGTTTTGTCCAAGCCTCATCCACACATCTTGTCAAGCCCCGCCCCGATAGGGTCAGAACTAAACTTGATTTTTTTTTCCAATCACTAAGCACTAGCAATACAACGGAAGTCTAAACTTGTAACTCCTTAAAGATGGTCCATAGGCTTTGACCATTCATTCACTCTAAAGCCCAGACAAAAACATTAGACGGGATAAGATCCAACCATGAGATGGACAAGTGAGTTCCCAGGAACCTGGAGGGGTCACAGTGGTCCTGCTTAAAATCTAGAGTCCTTAGACAGAACATTCCTAGACACCGTGGACATGGAGGATACTTCACTAGTCAAACTATAGTCTATAAGCTTCAATTCTCAGTTTACCTGAAAACCTAACACAAAATGTAATACACGCTTATCACATGTGGACTCAAACATGTACCACATCTCTCACTAAGAATTTAGAAATACATCAACATCAGAATTGTACATCAGAACCATAATGGTTTTATTACATGTCTAATTGTGCATCAACCAAGCACACAAAAAATATAAAAAAAAATTCCCAATAATGGGGAAATATATTGAGTCTTCATCCCTACTGCAGTTGAGGTTCATCCATGCCCTCCTCAACCAAGTTTCCTGCAACCTAAGGGCTATGAGTTAAACAACCTGCTAAACATGTTATCACACAACAGTTTATGCACTCAGAAATCATGCAACTCTTTTCATGGGTCAACACCCTAGCATAGCAAATGTAATCTCAAATGCATACTCTTTTCTTTACAAAACATATCAACCAAATGCACATATATGACTAGATTAAAGCCATCTCGCATGATCATCATAAATTCTTAGTCAGCTAGCATGGCTTCCTAAGACCACCTGCATGGAATCATACACTCAATTCAAAAATGGTATTAAACTATATTGTGCTGAAAATAACTCACTACACTTAGTTCAAATCACCACAAGTCGGGGTAATAAATTTCAGTATGTAACAACTGTAATTAAAACACATAAAAGAGTAAGAATAATGCAATAACCGCATCTTTTACCATTACCGACGATCGGGTACATCTACCCCTTTATTTGCCATTTATCCCGATAAATATACGTTTGTACATTTTATCAAACCAGTTTCAAGACTGGGGTATTATAGTGTGCAAAAATATAAAAAACCCTGTAATACATAAGTACACAAATAACACATGTTACCATTGGAACTATGAGTTGGAAATTCATCCTTTACACAATCACCAACTTTTGCCCAGTTAGCCTCTAGGCATATAACTGGGTCTCATACTTCATTTTAAGATGGCTAGGCCTCGGCTCCCAGACACTCTCATATGCGTTTCTTATGCAAAAACACATTTTATCCCTTTACGTATGAACAATGTCAGTTATTGCATTCTGGTCCCATTCACATCCTTTCCGTCAGTATTTTAGCCATGGGCCCCCATTATTGTCATAGGACCAACGGTATAGAACTTTAGATTTTACATGCAATATGCGATGCATTTTAAGATAAATGGTGTTGTTGAATCTCCTTACTGTTAACTGGCGAGTGTTTTGAAGAAACTATAAAAAATTAAAACTGAATAATAAACAACACTAGATCTTATCGCGAACTAATACATACGAAGCTAAGTTTATATTTTAACCATATTAGTCCTTTAATCAAGAAAGTCAACAACATGCAAGTACACGTTAAAGCAATGCATGCGATTGTACACACTAAATAAATGCAGAATAAGAGTTTTCAAGTGAAAGCAAAACTGAATCAAAAGTATAAAAGTTAAAATAACACCTAAAGCGGGGTGTTTTAAAAAGATTCGACAATTCAAAACACACAAAGAACCAAAATAACGTCCAAACATGGCACTTTAAAACATAACATACTCAGTGCCTGATATCATATTTTTTTCAGACAAACGTCACAAAAGAAGTACTGAGAGTTCAAACTAGAGGGTATAGAAAAATAGTAAATAACAGTAAGTAATAAACACCCTAACATTCGACAAGTGTTTTGGCACAGTTCCCTGGCATCAATATGAGACTAGTCAAGCATGAAACCTTGTGAAATGGGCGATAATTCTACCCGTAGCTCTGGCCTAGTTCCAAGCAAAACGTTAGTCACTAGAATTATTTCTTCACTCAGATGGCATACGGACTAGAAGATCTACATATGGAGAAGTTCTGTAAGTACCAAGTGCACATGCCTCAAAGACATTCTGAACTAGTGTTCGGGATTCTAAAGATTATCCTTCGGAACAAGTCCGAAAATGGACTTATATTGCATGCGGAACCTACGGAAACACGGAATGCTATAAGTTACCTGAAATAGGTAGAATTTTGGCCTTAATGGCAAGAAATGAGAAAAATACAATATTTAAACAAACAAGACTTAAAATAACCATTCAAGTGGTCAAATACATGAATTTTCCTAGAAAAATCGATTTTCCAACTTTTTGAAAACATTTCTGTTAGTGCCCCGGCTTTGCTGAGTCCCTATGTTTGTCAATTCCATGACTCGAGAAGAAGCACTTGCTAGAAGCTTGAAGACTCAATGTGATCAAGAGTGAAGGTCATGCTCCACCAAATTAAAGCTCATCGCTATGGCAATCACAAAACATGTATTTGACCATAGATGACTTTAGGTGGAACCCACACCGTTGGACGACCATCGCTAGGCTTAGTTGCATATGTTGGTAATAGACATAAGAAGCCTAAAGAGGACGCTTGATTGTGAAACCCAACTTGGAAATATGTATTTGGTTTCACTGTTAGCTCGACCAGTCATTCTCACCGACCCCTTGGTGGAGGTAGAATCGACCTATCGTGGTCAAAGACTGGTCGGCCAGACTGACAAAGGTTCTAGATCATAAAATTGTCATTCTGGGTATGCCTCTGATCGAGAGTCTCGTATGCACCAACCCTCGGTGATAAACTTAACGACCCCTCGTAGTCAACAACTCGTCGATGAAAAACTTGTGATTTCTGGACTTTGAACTCAAGTGGGCTCTCGAGGAAACAACCATATCGGTAGTTCAAAACCGATCGAGAGTACCAGGACTGACCCCTCAGTAAAGCACGACAGGTCGTTCTGGGCAGGACAAGTTTCGGGACATGATACTCTATCTGCAAGGTGTTGCCCCAAATCAAGATCCTCGTATGGACCAACCTCTGATACCATGAATGTCGACCTATCGGCGACACTGACCTGTTGACCAGGAAATAATTATACCGCTGGGAGTACATTTAATGTGCAACGTTCGGGTGGTTGAACGGTAATAAATATGAGCACCGACCTCTCAATACTAGACAGCTTGAAAAACTGTGTTACCTCCTCTATATATATAAGTGTTGTGTGATCATTTGATTATCTTCCTTGAATTAAGAAGAGTCACATACTCTAAGGAATGATCAACTCTCTTGCGCCTACATCTGAAAATCATATACAACCAATCTATTGATTGAGTTAGTAAAAGAGGGAAAGAGAGGAGGAATGAAAAGATATCAACTAGGACAGATTTTGGTAGAACCAGTTTCCTAGTCACCCTGAAATTGTGATTTCTATACGACGGCCATAAGGAGGAGCGTCGGCACACATTGGGTGGATCTTTGAGAAGCACACATCTTTGAAAAAAAGTTTCAAAGAAAGTGTTTCTTGGTTTTAATTTTGTTTTAAAACCTTTGTCCTGAAAGTGGATTAAGGACGCTTGCCTCCGGAACCATTATAAAAAATCTAGAGCGTAGTCTCTGGCACATGTGGTGGGTGGAATTCCCAGCCAATTCAAATAGGTGAAATTCTTGTTTTTCATGTAGTGGGTAAAATTCCTAGCCAATTGAGTGAGATGGAATTTCTACTCTAATTGTGAGGGTGTAAGTCTCCACTTAGTGAATTTGGGGATAGCTCAATGTTGAGTTAAACCTAATAGTGGATGTAGGTTGGCTAACCAAACCACTATATATCTTGTGTCCATGTGCTTGTGGTGTTGGATCTAATTTCTTATGTTGATTGCTTAATCACATTTGTTAACACACACTCACACTTGATTGTTATATCCTCTACACTTAATTAATCAATCATAGAATTTTAAAAGGACCAACGTTTTTTTTTATTGACCTATTCACCCCCCTCTAGGGTCAATCGTGCTCTAGCACCAATGGGAGAACTTTCAATTGGTATCAGAGCCTAGTGCTCTTTACACGGATTTAACCGTCCGAGTTGGTCTAAGCTAGAACACCATGGGAGACAGTCATGCAATATCCAAACCCCCTTACTTCGATGGAACAAACCTACCTCTTGGAATGCCAAAATGAAAAGCTTATTCATTTCCATTGATTCAACTATATGGGATATTGTAAAGACTGGATGGCAGGAACCCATGGAAGAGAATACCTTAGAATCCTCCTCCACCAAGGTTTTTGTCTGTAAACCTTTTGCCTCTTGGAACCCTGCTGAGAAAGTTGCTCATACAGCTGATGGCAAAACCATGAATACCCTTAATTGTACAGTTTCTGATAATGAATACAGGCGGATCATGACCTGTAAAACTGCAAAAGATGCATGGAAAGTTCTTGAAAGAACTCATGAAGGCACCTCAATAGGTAAGAGGTCCAAACTTCAGATCCTCCAAAATCAATTTGATACGATTAAAATGAGTGAGGATGAAGCCTTCATGGATTTCTATTCCAAGATAAGTGACATTGTGAATAAAATGTACACTCTAGGTGAAGGGATACCCGAGGATAAGGTGTGTACCAATTGTCCGAAATCTTGCTGAAAGATTCGAGCCCAAGGTGGTAGCTATGGAGGATAACAGAGATATGTCCTTAATGAATATCGATGATTTGGTTGGTTCATTACAAACCTATGAACTACACTTTGAAAAACCAAAGGACAAATCCATTGCCTTGAAATCTTCCTTAAAACACAAGAAGACAAAAGTAAAAGAAGAGTTTTCGGAAGATGAATTCTCAAGTGATGAAATGGCAATGTTTGCCAAGAAGTTTTATAAAAACTTTGTTAAAAGAAACAACTTAAGAAGAATGGGAAATGGTGAATCAAGTAAAAGATACCCTAAGAGGCAAGAAGAAATTAGAAGGAAAGGGAAGGATAGAAAGGTTGTCAAGGAACAAACTTTTTATAATTGTGGGGGGAGAGGACACTTCATGAACGAATGTCCCCGAGATAAAATTAATAAGGGTATGAATGTGGGTGTGACCCATGTGGAAACCTCTAAATCAGATAGTGATTCCGATAAAGAGACCCAATGAAAAGTTGATATATCAAAAGGTCTCATAGCCTCGATCATTGGTGATCAAGAAAATCCCACAGTTGTAAGAGAGGATGATGAGAGTGAAGATGATGAAAATCTTCAAACCTCCTACAATGCCCTATTCCATGAAAGTGAGAGGTTGGCAAAGAAACTAGAAAAGGTTAAAAATGAAAACATGAACCTCTCTAATCAAGGGGAGGATTTAAAAACTGAAAAATCTATCATAATCTCTAAGCTAGAACTCTCTGACAATGAAAACTAAAAGAGAGTAATAAAACCCTTCAAGAAGAGATAAATATTCACTGCAAGGATGTCAAGAATCTGTGGCATCAAAATAACCTTCTTGAAGAGAATGTTAAAAAATTATCTTTGGAAGTTAAGAATTTAAAAATTCATAAAGAAAAATTCCAAGATAAGTTTACCTAAGGAGATAAAAGACTTAAAAGACTCCTAGGTTCGGGTAAACGATGTAGTGATAGATCTGGTCTTGGTACCTCATCCACCAAAGAACGAATGAACCATAGGGTGTTTAGAAAAACAAGTGTCTCTCACCCTTTAATGGGAGAGTGTTATTTCTTTCATAAGGTTGGGCATTTCAAAAGAAATTACTATCTGTTGTGCAAATTTTAAATTTATAACTCGCAAGCGCATGAACCATTTAATAATATAGCATTAAGAGTGCGAGGTCGATCCCACAAGGAGACAATAAAATATATGCAAAACCAAAACATATGAAATTGAAACATTGTGATTTAAAAAAATATATAGATCTTTAGAAAAAACCTAAATGTGAAAATCAAATTCTAACTTTTACAAATATGACTTTAAATTAGTTGCATTCCAGTTTTAAGAAACTAATCCAGAAATTAGAGTATCATTATCTAAGTCTAAAATCTAACCAATAAAACCAATTTAATTAAAGTAATGTCATTGATCTAGAATTTATAAATAATCTCAAACTAGTTTAAGAGAACAAAATTAAAATGCAATTAAATCAATCTCAACTTAGTTCAAAAGAATTTGAGAGAATAAGAAAATAATAAAAAGTTTAATAAAAATAATAAAATATTCACATAATGTACAATGGAAGTGAGACAAGTATTTATGGAGGCATTTCATCCCATTTGATGATAAAATCACGGCCTAGACTATGAAATCTTCAAGAATTATCAAATACATATTCAAATTTGCCTTTAATCAAAACTCCAATTAAAAATATTATGGCTTCCATTAAATAAGAAATTCTCAATTCAAGCCTTAGGCTTGGGCATAAATTTATAGTTTCCTTTCCAAATCTAAAAGAAGTTGTTCTTAAAAAGAACCTTAGACTGTGAATATCAAGTTCCACCGATCCTAAAAGGGGTTATGTTTTTCCTTGAAAATTCTCAAAATAACTTCTAACATAACATTTATAAGAGAAATAAAAAAAAATTCAAACTATCATTACACGATATTTAATAATTGGAAAACCATACATCTAAAATAAGCTACTATGAATTTTATTCAAATAAATTGGAATATGGACTTACAATGCTTTTGGAGTTTTGCATCAAAGATAGAAAACACAAGAATTTACAAATTGAATTTGAAAATTCCTTTCTTCTCTAGTCTTTTCAGCCTCCAATCTTCAGTGCTCCTTCAATCCTTGCTCAAATTCCAATTTTATAATGTCTGAACCCCTTTATTTATAGTGCTCAAAAGAAACTGGATTAAGTAAGGCTTGGAAAGAATTCCTTTCAAATTCTCTCTCTTTTATCCAAATCCACTGTCTTTAATCCAAGTCCACTGTCTTTTATCCAAATCCATTGTCTTTTTTCAATCCATGGCCGAATTTTGCGGATAAGGTACCATGATTTTAGGGATTTTGGATTAATTTGGAAAGTAGGGTGTAAATCCCATTTTTCTACACATGCAACATCTTGAAGTCCGAATCACGAAATGGCATAAGCTACAAAGTTGTAGCCCTTGAAGTTTTCTTTCCAATATAATAAGAATGAATACAATCGGACATCGGAGTAAAATGTTATGGCCAAAATACCAAAACTATGTCAAAAAATTCCTCCTTCCAAAATTCACTCTAGTCAATCCAAATCCCATTTTTTTCATTTCATTGTTACTTCCACAATCCTTCAAACGAAATTCACTGGTCCCACTTGGTCTTTTGGACTTGGATCCCATACTTGGACTTTTATCTGGTCCGGAATACTGGTGCACTTTGGCTTATAGGCTTCAGATTCGAACAGTGGGTCCATTGTGTGTTTATAAATTTTTACCAACTTTACAATTTAACATAGTCTAAAAAATATTATTATAATTCAAACTCTCATATTCGGATCTGAATTATAATAATTTACAATAATCTCAATCAAATTAGGTGGTAAAAATTACAAATTTTCAAAAAATAGAACTATGGCCCACTTTTCTGCATTTTAATTCATTTTTCTTGTATTCTCACAAATACACTGCAAAACTCAAAAACTCCATTAAACACATCTAATATACACAAATCAAAGGTCAACTAATCCAAAATTAAAAGGGTAAAATAGTCATTTTCAGTGCTCAACAAATACCCCTAAACTTAGATTTTGTTATTCCTCGAGCAAAAGAAAAACTAAAAGCTAGATATTCAAATCCTAATCTACACCACTTTCGTTGGCACTTTCAATTGCATTTAGAGTATGCAATAAGCCTTTAAACCCATATGTTACCCCTAGTGGACGAGTTATAGTCTTGTGAGGGCTTTCAGTGATGATACCCACAAACATCAATTTTGTATAGTCTAAGTTTCAGATTCTGCAAAAACAAGTTCATAAAGATCTAGACATTATACGATTCCAAAATTTATTTTATAAGACTTATATTCGGAGTATAGTGTGTGCTTAGCCAATATTAAAATTAGTTTTCTTTTCCAAATAGACACAAGTTTCGTATCCAACATCGGAAGATGCGCTTTGGCTTCAAACCTCACTAGATATCTCTCAAAAAGATTAACGCTGAGAGGTTGGGTTATTTTCTCTCAAAGGTATATGTGAGAGGAGTTTGTGTATTCAAATTCAAAATTTCTCATATATGTATTAGAAAGACGGTACATGACAAAGAAAATAATTGTTAGATCTCATAAATGGACCACTTTCCTGAGAACGTTGAGTTATACATTATCATTTTTCATCCTTTATTCTCCACATGAAATACCATATTTCAACTTAAAATCAATAGGACTTCTAATAGGACGAAACATGGCTTGGGATCGGATCAAATCAAAGAAGAATAATAAGACTCTAAGAATAAATATTTTGATCAAAAGGTTAGAGGTCTCTAAGATATATGATGGGATATTTCTTCCTATTTTTTTCTTTTTAGCACTTTTCAAAATATTCATCTTTTTTATTTTTTCATATTCTTCTTTTGATATCAAGATGTTCCCTTTCTTTTTTGTGCTATTTTATTCTTTTACTGCCCATGTTTTTTTAGTACCATCCCAATACTTGTCATCTCTAATCTTTTCTATGAATAGATCAAGATATATTTTTAATGAGACTCAGACTCCAAAATTGGAGTTGGGTTTGGTAAACACGGCCGATCAAGAAAACATGCTAACTTAAAGGCTCAACTGGGAACTATCAGATAAATTTTGACCAAACATAGATAGGCATGAAGGCTCAAACGATCCAAAAATGACCTAAATCATATCCTAAGTTTTATATAATGATTTCCTTGTTTTAAATAAAGTCTAAAAATTTTCAAATGTACTAACTCAATTTTAATGGCGTTCTCAGTAATATGACCAAAATTGAAGATGATGAGATACACAACGACTTGATGCGCTTAAGAAAGAAAAATGGATTGACTTAAATCCCTCGGAAAAATTGAAAGGCTTTAAAGCATACTGGGTTAAGTCTCCACTAGTATTCCTTTGTTGACTACTAAACTCATGAAAATTTTTCTTCTCTAACTCAATTTAACATGGCTGTGTAAATTTATTCTGAATATAAATTCTATAAAAAAAATTATTGAAAAAGTGTGATATAAAAATTTTATTCACCTCTTAATGTTGAAAAATCACTTAGACTAATTTTTTTTTTCTAAAAGGGGTAGTCTCAGTGTTCACTTACTTTTCCCTTGATTGATTTTTTATTTTTTTGACTCACAAAAAACTTTTAGTGGACTCAATTTTTTTTTTCTATTTTTTTTATTGGACTCTTCTAATGTAACTCATAGATACCCCCAAACTTAAATTTGACATTGTCCTCAATGTTCAACGGTAGATGCAAAATGTCAGGACATTGTTAATTTTTGGGTTTCGACATATCTAAGGGAAGCATCCTAAAAATTGACTCAACCTAAACTGACTTTCTAGACTGACTTTAAAAGAAACCTATAAAAGACGTAAACTCAAATATTTTTTCGCATATAAAACTTGGCCTTCTTGAGTGAGTTCCATTAAGCTCGATAAATGGTGATGGTGAATGTGCTCAATGAGTACAAAATATCATGGGCCAAGTATTTCTTTTCCCGCTTATTATCTCCCACTGGTATGATGAAAGCCCATGGATCATTTAATTCAGAAGGAATACAATCCGGTGCGGGCTGTATCTCACTATCATTGACAGGCTTGTCTTTTATTTGAGACTCCTTTTTTACTTTGATGCTCAAATTATCACCTTCCCTAATCAGATTATCTTCACCTCGGTTGAAACTCATGAGATTTGACGAAGATGCTAGTGTTGAAATTGACATGACCTCAAAGACCCTACTGTTTTCCAAAGTAGATTGATGACTAACTTGGGGTTCACTAATTAGGGACCTAACTCTAACCAGTCGCTTAGTTGAATCATGCCTCCAAATATTCATTGTTACTCAAACAAGGCCACACAAGACAAAACAAATTCACACAAAATAAATGGCCTAAAACTAAAAATAAAAACCTAAACTAACCTAGGTCTCTAACTGGCTCCTAATCTTTCCTCCAAAAATTTTAAATCTCCAATTAAGAGTTTAACCACAATCATGGTCAGGTAAGTTCCCAAGCAAGTGGAGGAGCACTTGACAATCTGCTTATATTCCACTTATTCTTAGGCTGTTTACACATTGGTGACAAAACTAATCCTAGACACCATGGTTGAAGAAAAGCTAATATTGGTGATAAAAAATTAATTGAATTGAAGATTGTCCTAATGAGCATGAAAGACCTTAAAAACAAACTAATAGTTGCTAGTTTGATTTTACTTTAAAGTGCATGAACCATTTTTATTTACTAATCTTTATTTATTTTTCTATTGTGAATACAAACCTAAATCTAGCAATGCAAGATACACAAGAAAATATGCAAACAATTAAGCAAACAATCTACACTAATGCATGTGACTAGCAAACCTAAATGCATGATCAAAATAAATATGCAATATTTTTTTTTATTTTAAATGCAAAATAAATGCAAGCACCCTAATAAAATCTATATGAATGCATGAAAAAGATAAATCCAAAAGAAAGTAGTTAGACAGTACCTTAGCCTATGCGCGTATTTTCCAGCAATCTTAATTCACGATTTTTAAAAATTCCTGAAAGCACAACACATGAACACAAGTGAATATTCTAACTTAAGAATGCATGAACTATTTTAATGCAAATTCCTAAACTATAACTAAGAGAGATTAAAATAATTGAATCCTAATTGAGACTTTTAAACTAATAAAAGATCATAAATAAATCCCTAAATTAAATACCATTAACTAAAAAAAAGTATTTTTATTTGGAAACCTTGTAAATTTAGATGATGATCTAAAATTAAAAACTTCCTAGGTTTAGAAATTATTCAAAACCAGACGTCTCCAAGGTTGGACAATTTTCTAAAAATGGAATGTTTCTCAAATTAGATATTTTAAAACTTTCCATAGACAGAAGTTCTAAATCTTTTCAAAACTAGATTTGTTTTCTAAAAATAGAATATTACTAAAATAAAACATATTTATAAAATTAGAAACTGAGTAAATGGAGAAACTAGTTGAATCCATCAAATTTCTAAAAATAGAAATATCTACAAAAATAGAAACTTCTAAATTCAACAAATATCTAAGTGTAGTAAAATTTCCATGTTAAGATAAATTCTAAGATACCTCCTATTTTAAAGAAAATTTTAATTTTAGATAACCTTCCAAAATTAAAGTTTCTAAAAATAGAACTTTTCATTTTTAGAAAAGTTGCCTAAATTAGAAGATTCCAAAAATATAAATATTTTCTAAAATCACAATATCTCAAAACATATAATTTGCATGTTTCCCCGGCAACGACGCCAAAAACTTGTTGTGCAAATTTTAAATTTATAACTCGCAAGCGCATGGCCCATTTAATAGTATAGAGTTAAGAGTGCAAGGTCGATCTTACAAGGAAACAACAAAATATATGAAATTGAAACATAAAAATTTAAATCTTTAGAAATAACCTAAATATGAAAATGAAATTCTAGCTTTTACAAATATGACTTTAAATTAGTTGCATTCCAGTTTTAAGACACTAATCCAGAAATTAGAGTATCACATCAGAATTGCACATCAGAAACGAAGTAGACTTTATTATATCATACAATGTTTCAAACAAACACCATAAAGGGTTTATTACATTGCATGTTCATACGTACAATGTCTATTAAGTTAAACATAAAATCCCAACATTGAGTAGATAGCTAAAGGGTCTCCACCCTAAACTACAACTGAAGATCCTCCTGTCCTTCGTCCTCCGAGTTTCTTGTTTTGTAAGGGGTGTGAGTTTTACAAACTCAATGAAGAGAAAACAACAGCAAGTTCTGGATAACAAAGCA
This sequence comes from Chimonanthus praecox, assembly GCA_022113865.1. NCBI lineage: Eukaryota > Viridiplantae > Streptophyta > Magnoliopsida > Laurales > Calycanthaceae > Chimonanthus > Chimonanthus praecox. Next base: position 16,294,527 of record CM039096.1, on the reverse strand, counting down.
TATTATCAACATAATAGATATGTTATCAAACAATAGTTTATACACTCAAAAATCATGTAGAATAATGTCAATACAGTTATCTACCATGAAATGTACTTCATTTCTCAAAAAGATACCCCCGCCAAACGACGTCTACGGTTCTCCCCTAACAGCGAGTAATACGTTTCCTACACCGCCAGCAAATTCATGCTCAGTGCTTCACACAGCCCGTATTTTAAATACACCTCGTACCAGTGCCCTCCACGAGCTAGGTACTTCATACATTGGTGTGAGGTAATTTGATATGCACAATACACTAGTCAATATGCACATCAACACATGGATTTAAACATAATTGTCAACCCACATAAGATTTCTCATATATATGATCATAATAACCTCACTCAGCTAACATAGATTCCTAAGCCCTCCCGCATGGAATCATAATACAAATATCAGCAATCAATATATAATATGCTGAAAAATTAAACACAGATTAAAAGCCCACCAACGGGTTACATTATAACACAAATAAGTGTTATCGTTCACTCTAATCGGGTACGTCTACCCTATACTTATCATTTATTGTATAGACTAATTATCCTACAATATATCAGTTATACACAAAATGCATATTCCTATCGGAATCACTGTTGGATACCTGATCTATCATCAGATCACCCGTATCATAATACCAAGTAGTCTCCAGGAATAAGTGAGTTCCGTACTACGTTTTAGGATGGCTAGATCTCGACATCCCCAAACACTCTCAAGTTCACGTTTCGTATGTAAAACTCATAGTCACTTCCTAACGTGTAAACAGTGTCGGTATCTCATTCTAATCCCATTACATCTTTTCCGTCAATAAAAATGACCACGGATATCCACTTATTGCCATAGGACTAAATGGTGAAAGAAACATTGTATTGAATGCACAATGAGATGCATTTTAGTAAACACATAGTGTGGTTGAATCTCCTCACTTTCGGTTGGTGAGTATTTTTCAGTAATCTGTTTAAAATGGAAAACAGTGTAAATACAACGTATAATAACCCTATATAACCATAGTATATACTCCTGACTGTTTGGAATATCATGACAATACATTTATAGAGTTTTCTTGCAATTTTGTAAAAATTACGATTTTGCCCCTAAGCTTAATACGGGCTAAAAACAAACCCCCAAGTGGTCTAACACAAATATTTTTAAGCTAAAACAACATAAAATTCATTTTTGAAACTTTTCCAAAAATTACGTTTTTTCCCCAAAAATATCCAAAATTACCAAAATGCCCTTGGGCACTATTCACAGTACTGTTCACCGAAATTACGAAAATGCCATTGGGCGCTATTCACAGTACTGTTCATAAATTTTACGAAAATGCCATCATGGTACTGTTCACTGAAATTACGAAAATGCAACTAACACTATTCACAGTACTATTCACTGAATTTACAAAAATGCCACTGGCACTATTCACAGTACTGTTCACCGAATTTACAAAAATGCCACTAGCATTATTCACAGTACTGTTCACCGAATTTACAAAAATGCCACTAGCACTATTCACATTAATGTTCACCGAATTTACAAAAATGCCACTGACACTATTCATAGTACTGTTCACCGAATTAACGAAAAATGCCACTAGGCACTCTTCACGGGCGGGTTACTGTTCATTTGAATTACCAAAATGCCCTTTAGGGCCTGCATAGTGCGCCACAAAACACTGTTCACGGGCAGATTTTTCCATTTTTTTTGGTATTTTCTTCTCCGATTTTTATAGAGCAAACCGTAAGTCATTTTTTGATGTAATTAAATATCTAGCTTCCTCTTAATGAGGTCTACAAACTAAAAATATTAAATCAAAATAAACACTTACAGAAATCTTCTAAAAGATTTAAGACAACCGCTTGGGGCAACAGTAAACGTCTGGCAGCAAAGGAAAAATGGAAAAACTGAGAAAATTTGTCGGCAGAATCTCAGCCGATAAAAGTGTCCGCAGTAAGATAAGATGAAAAAAATCTTATCTCATGTAACAGTAAAAATTACTGTTACCGTACACTTTTTTTGTTCGTCTATATTAGATCTTAACTCGTGAAAATCCGACACCGCAGGTGTGTTGAGAACACGGGGTTTACCTACGGTGGAACGTTCACTTTTTGTTTTGACACCAAAAATAGGGTATTTTTCATAAAGTCAACATTTGAATAAAATAGACGGCTTATAATCACCGTGATTTTGACACTTCGAAACAAGTGTTTAAAATACTCTTTTTGATATTGTAAATATGTCAAAGAGTTTGATAAAATACAGATCGAATGTGATCTGAGTTTGTTAATTTTCGGAATACGGGGTATCTTAAAAATCGGGGCTTTTAGATAAAAGCATATGTAAAATACACGTTTCGAGGAATACTCGTGAAATTCCGAAAATACCACTGAGTAGCATATTCAAAAACTTAATATGTGTGTGAATTTCAAGGTCTGAATATATCAGAAGAGTGGTCTTTCACACTCAGAGATTTATAAGACACTATTCATGATTTTATATGTAAAACAAAAGACATTTAAGTAGTGTCTAAAATGCCCTCCGAATTCGTCGGGTTAAATCCCTAAGCAAACGAGCTTTGATTGGATCACATAATCCCTTTTCGGGAAGGTCTTTCTCTACCCTATCATATTAACCGGTCACAAAGTTGAGTTAATAATTTAAAAAAAATTGTTATTTTTCTAATTTAAAGGGTCGGGTTATTACATCTAGACCCTCGTATGGACCGACCTCTCAGTGCCATAATTGTTGACCCATCGGCGACACCGACCTGTCGACCGGGAAATAATTATACCGTTGGGAATGCATTTAATGCGCACGGTTGGGTGGTTGAACGGTAGTAACTCTGAGCACCGACCTGTCGGTACTTGACAGTTTGAAAAATTGTGTTACCTCCTCTATATGTATGAATGTTGTTCGATCATTTGATTATCTTCCTTGAACTGAGAAGAGTCACACACTCTAAGGAACGATCAACTCTCTTGTGCCTACACCTGAGAATCATATACAACCAATCTATTGATTGAGTTAGTAAAAGAAAGAACGAGAGGAGAAAAGAAAAGATATCAACTAGGAAAGATCTTGGTAAAACCAGTTTCCTAGTCACCCTGAAATTGTGATTGTTATACGACGGTTAAAAGGAGGAGCGTCGACCCACATTGGGTGGATCTTTAAGAAGCACATCTCTTCGAGAAAGAGCTTTAAGGTAAGTTCTTCTTGGCTTTAAGTTTGTTTTAAAACCTTTGTCCTGAAAGTGGATTAAGGAAGCTTAGCTCCGGAACCTCTATAAAAAATCTAGAGTGTAGTCTCTGGCACATGTGGTGGGTGGAATTTCCTGCAAATTCAAAAATGTGGAATTCTTATTTTACATATGGTGGGTGAAATTCCCAGCCAATTGAGTGGGGTGGAATTCCTACTCTAATTGTGAGGGTGTAAGTCCCCACTTAGTGAATTTGGGATAGCTCAAGGTTGAACTAGTCCTAACAGCGGATGTAGGTTGGCTAACTGAACCACTATATATCTTGTGTCCTCGTGCTTGTGATGTTAGAGCTAATTTTTTGTGTTGATTGCTTAATCACATTTGTTAACACACACTCACACTTGATTGTTTTATCCGCTGCACTTAGTTAATCAATCAAGAATTTTAAAAGGACCAACGCTTTTTTTTATTGACCTATTCATCCCCTCTTTCCCCCTCTCTAAAGTCAATCGTGTTCTGATGAGTACAAAATAAATACATATTTTATTCCTAAATTTATTATTGTTAGTACCTCATTTTATTTAATTTTATCTAATTAGTATAATTTTGTGTTTTACAGGTTTAAAAGTAAGGATGACAGAAAAAATGCTTAAATATAAAGTCTAGGCCCATTATGAGTTATTTTGGACCTCAAGCCCAATTATTGAGCCTATTAAGAAAAGCCCATGAAGAAATCCACATGTGTGAATAATATTTTCATCATCTCAAGAAGAAATTCGAAATTTACAAGTCAATATAAGAGGATTTTCGAATTTGGCAAGTGGATTAAGGAAAGAGAGAAAATAAGGAAGGGAGAAAAATAAGGAAGGTTTGATATATGTTCAGTATTTTGGTCATAAATTTCTACTCCGATGTCTGATTGCTTTGATTCTTTTTGCGTTGGAAAGAAGACTTCAAGAGCTACAACTTTGTAGTTTACAACTTTTCCTGATTCGGAAGTTAAAAGGGTCAAAACTGAGCTTCACGATAGTGCATGTGTAAAAAACGGGATTCTACACCCACTTTCCTTATACAAATTAAGCTCCTTACCTCTTTTAAGTCATTCCATATTTAACACAAATCAAATCCGCCCTCCATGTGTCCCTTGCTTTATTTAAATCTTTGAATCCAATCCATTCATTCCACCTCCTTTCATCTATAAATACTAGCCATCTCCCATTGAGAAAACTGAACTTGGGCATTGAAGAAAATGAGAGGAGAGGAAGAAGAGAAGGAGAAAGACTGTGAGATTTTCAATCCACATTGGGTTCTAAGGTTGGTGGATTTTGATTTCCATTGTATTTTTCTTATGTCTTTATTCCAAAATTTCATTGATTTATAATTTTTAATTCCATGTTTTAATTAATAAAAGAAGGTGAGATTATTAGAATTATGGTTTTCCAAATTTTGATTTTTATTATGATGGTTTGAATCATTTTAGTTCTTGACTCCTTCCTTGGTAGTTAATTTGGACATATGAAATAGTTAGATCTTTGATTAACATTACTATTCTAGGTCTAAGGTTCTTTGGGACATGAAATATTTAGATCGGAGAATTGCATGATTAATCTAGATCTAAAGTTCAGATTAATTAGGGAACTAATTTGATGAAAGACTTGAATAAGATTGAAATTTTACGTGAGCTCCATGTTCTAGGCCGTTATTTTATTATTAAAATTTGGATGATAATGCCTCCTTGATTCTTTGATCCAGTTCCATTGTAAATATGTATATAGGTAATTTAGATGTTATTTATGTTTTCTTTTGTTTATAAATACAAATTCTTGAAAATTGTGGAACTAGGTTGGAAATAATTTAATTGCATCTTAATTCTGTATTTTAAATTAGATTGAGATTGTTTATATTTTTATATTAATGCCACCATCTTAATTAAAATTAGTTAAATTGTTAGATTCTATGTTTAAATTTAGAATGTTTCTAAATTAAGATTAAAACTCATAGATTAGATAAATTATTCTATATTTATGATTTATCTCCATATTTTTCAAAGTTCTTAAAATACATAATTGAATGGTGTATTTTCATGGATATATTTTCCTAAGTTCCGATGGGTTCGACCTCGCACTTAATCGCTATACTATCTAAATGGTTCGTGCGCTTGCGAGTTATAAATTTAAAATTTGCACAACAAGTTTTTGGCAAAAACCATAATTCTAATAATCTCACCTTCTTTTATTAATTAAAACATGGAATTAAAAATTACAAATCAATGAAATTTTGGAATAAAGACATAAGAAAAATATAATGGAAATCAAAATCCACCAACCTTAGAACCCAATGTGGATTGAAAATCTCACAGTCTTTCTCCTTCTCTTCTTCCTCTCCTCTCCTTTTCTTCAATGCCCAAGTTCAGTTTTCTCAATGGGAGATGGCTAGTATTTATAGATGAAAGGAGGTGGAATGAATGGATTGGATTCAAAGATTTAAATAAAGCAAAGGACAAATGGAGGGCGGATTTGATTTGTGTTAAATATGGAATGACTTAAAAGAGGTAAGGAGCTTAATTTGTATAAGGAAAGTGGGTGTAGAATCCCGTTTTTTACACATGCACTATCTTGCAGCTCAGTTTTGACCCTTTTAACTTCCGAATCAGGAAAAGTTGTAAACTACAAAGTTGTAGCTCTTAAAGTCTTCTTTCCAACGCAAAAATAATCAAAGCAATCAGACATCGGAGTAGAAATTTATGACCAAAATACTGAACATGTATCAAACCTTCCTTATTTTTCTCCCTTCCTTATTTTCTCTCTTTCCTTAATCCACTTGCCAAATTCGAAAATCCTCTTATATTGACTTGTAAATTTCGAATTTCTTCTTGAGATGATGAAAATATTATTCACACATGTGGATTTCTTCATTGGCTTTTCTTAATAGGCTCAATAATTGGGCTTGAGGTCCAAAATAACTCATAATGGGCCTAGACTTTATATTTAAGCATTTTTTCTGTCATCCTTACTTTTAAACCTGCAAAACACAAAATTATACTAATTAGATAAAATTAAATAAAATGAGGTACTAACAATAATAAATTTAGGAATAAAATATAAATTTATTTTGTACTCATCAAATACCCCCAAACTTACATTTTTCTAGTCCTCGAGCAAAACAAAAACTAAAAACTCTAAAAACAAAAACAAAAACAAAAATCCTAAACTACACCACTTTCGCTGGCACTTTCGATTACATTTACCGCATGTAACAAGCCTTTAAACCCCTAGCTCACCACTAGTGGACGAGTTATAGTCTCGTGAGGGCTTTCAGTGATGATACCCACAAACATCAAAAGTCAGCAAAAATATATAAATCAAAAATTTAAAAATCATACAACTCCAAAATTATTTCACAAAATTTATACTCGGAGTGTAGTGTGTGATATAGCCAACATTAACTTAACCTTCTTTTTCAAAATACACACAAGTTTTGTAACCACCAGCTGAAAATGCGCTTCGACTTCAAATCTCACAAAAGTATATCTCTCAGAAAGATTTTCACTCAGAGATTGGGCTAATTTTCTCTCAATAGTATATGTGAGCGGAATAATTTCTCAAATACAAATATCTCACATATTTATCATTAAAGAACGATTAATAACAAAGAATAATATAGATCTCATGAAAGGATGCCATTTTCCTAAGAATGTTGAATCAAACACCTTTATTCTTCTTCATCTATTCTCCACTCAAAATACCATATTAACTGAGGATCAATAGGACTTACTGTAGGACGAAACGTGGCTTAAGACCGAGTCATATTAAAGAAGGATAACAAGACTCTAAAATAAATATTTTGAATAGAAAAAGTTAGAGGTCTTCAAAATTTTATAATGGGATATTGCTTCTTCTATTTTTCTTTTATCACTTTCACAGCATTTCTTTTCTTTTCAAATTCAATTCTTTTTTTTTTTCACTTTTTTTCACATCCTTCATTTATGATGTATGGATGTTCCCTTTCTTTTCTTTTTTTCATTTCCTTTTGATGCTTTTCTTTTTCTTTACTTTTTCAAGTGCCATAATTTTCTTAAATTACCATCCCAATAACAATCATCTCTAACCTTTTCCTAGGTCCTTAGAATAGGTCATAGATTTTTCAATGTAGGCTCAAACTCCACAACCGGAGTTGGGTATGGATAACATGGTTAATCAATAAAAATGGGCTAAATTTAAATTCAAGGCTCAAAAGTGGGAACTAACAAGATAGTATGACAAAAATAGGTAGGCTTCAAAGGCTCAAACGGTCCAAAATAATGGCCTATATCACTCCCTAAGCTTAGTATGAATATTTCATTAGCTTCAAATAAATTCAGAAAAATTTCTGGTGTAATAATCCAATTTTGATGTCATTCTCAGTATTTGACCAAAACAAAGAATAATGAGATCTAACAACAAATAATAATTATGCACATCAAAGAAAATAAGAATTTACTTATAACACTCAGATAAATCGAATGGCTCAAAAGCTCACTGGGTCACAAGTCTCCACTGGAATTCTTCCGGTGATTACTTCACTCATGAATATTTTTATTTTTCCAGCTAAATTAAATATGGCTAGTGTAAAAGTTTTCCAAGCATAAATTTCACAAAATTCAAATGGAAAAGCATGATATAAAAATTTTAATCCACATATTAATGCTAAAATTCAAAGATTTTTTTCAAATTTTTTTTTTTAAACTCTAAAACAAAACATAAGACTGATTTTTTTTTTTTTTCTTTCAAATTAACTCTAAAACGGACACAAGACTAAAAACAAACACAGTGTAACCCCCTAATACCCCCAAACTTAAATTGAACATTGTCCTCAATGTTCCCTAATCTACATGTGCACCTGCAAATTAGAAGAAAATATCAGAAAAAGAACAACTTGAGTTGAGAAATACCTGAGATGGCTCACTTTATTCAAAACCTGCAAAAACAAACAGATAACAAAACACAAACGCAACAACAATGACTCTAGACTGACTCTCACACAAAAACTGACTCAACAAAAGTAAAAATCTAAACTAGTCAAATATCGAAACATATACAGAGATTCACACAAAATTAAAAAAATTTAATATAGACAAACTGGACAAACAACCTTACAAAAACGAACAATCAAATCCTAATCTAGTTATCAAATACTAACATAGGTTTTGATTTTCTTTTCTTTTTTCAATGCATCCTAATCTAACAATGCAATACTCAAGCAAATATGCAAACAATAATCAAATAACTAAGCTAATGCATGAAACTAATATCGTAATATGCATGATCAAATTAAATATGCAATTTTTTCTTTTCTGTTTTTTTTTTATGTGCAAAATAAATGCAAGAAAACCTAAGAAAATCTATATGAATGCATGAAAAAAATAAAAAAATTCAAAGACAATGAGTTGAGAAACTTACCTCGGCCTATAGTGCTTACTTCCAAAAATTTTAGAGCGCGCGTTTAAAATCCTTGAAAAATAAAACACCACAAACTTTGGTGAAGATTCTGAATCTCATAAAAAAAAATGAATGATTCCTAACCTAAATGCAATTTCCTAATATTATAACTAGTGGAGGAAATTAAATGATTGGAACCTAATTATGAACTCTAAATTAAATTAAGACCATAAAAATTTCTAAATTAATATCCACCAAATTAATCTAAATCAGATTTTCAAGCAAGTTCAAAGTTGTTCCATGATTTTTCAAATTTTTTTTGTTTTTTTTTCGACACTGTAACGGAACATTTCAAATTTAGATCTACTTTCTAAAAAATAGAACATGACTAAATTGGATTAAAATTCTAAGATTAGAAAACGCTAAAAATAGAAAATAGATATTTTTGAAAGTTTCTAAAAATAGAAATCTTCAAAAATAAAAATTTTCTAAATTTAGCAGTGATTTCAAATTTAGATAATCTCTTGATTATTTTTAGAACTTCTAAATAAGGTAACCTTTTAAAATTAGAATTTCTAAGAAAAATAGAAACTTCTAATTTTAAAGAGTTGCCAAAAATAGATATTTCTAAAATTAACATTATTTCTAAAAATAAATAATTCAATGGCTATTTTTTAAAGTCCCCGGCAACGGCGCCAAAAAACTTGTTGTGCAAATTTTAAATTTATAACTCGCAAGCGTACGAACCATTTAGATAGTATAGCGATTAAGTGCGAGGTCGAACCCATCGGAACTTAGGAAAATATATCCATGAAAATACACCATTCAATTATGTATTTTAAGAACTTTGAAAAATATGGAGATAAATCATAAATATAGAATAATTTATCTAATCTATGAGTTTTAATCGTAATTTAGAAACATTCTATATTTAAACATAGAATCTAACAATTTAACTAATTTTAATTAAAATGGTGGCATTAATATAAAAATATAAACAATCTCAATCTAATTTAAAATACAGAATTAAGATGCAATTAAATTATTTCCAACCTAGTTCCACAATTTTCAAGAATTTGTATTTATAAACAAAAGAAAACATAAATAACATCTAAATTACCTATATACATATTTACAATGGAACTGGATCAAAGAATCAAGGAGGCATTATCATCCAAATTTTAATAATAAAATAACGGCCTAGAACATGGAGCTCACGTAAAATTTCAATCTTATTCAAGTCTTTCATCAAATTAGTTCCCTAATTAATCTGAACCTTAGATCTAGATTAATCATGCAATTCTCCGATCTAAATATTTCATGTCCCAAAGAACCTTAGACCTAGAATAGTAATGTTAATCAAAGATCTAACTATTTCATATGTCCAAATTAACTACCAAGGAAGGAGTCAAGAACTAAAATGATTCAAACCATCATAATAAAAATCAAAATTTGGAAAACCATAATTCTAATAATCTCACATTCTTTTATTAATTAAAACATGGAATTAAAAATTACAAATCAATGAAATTTTGGAATAAAGATATAAGAAAAATACAATGGAAATCAAAATCCACCAACCTTAGAACCCAATGTGGATTGAAAATCTCACAGTCTTTCTCCTTCTCTTCTTCCTCTCCTCTCCTTTTCTTCAATGCCCAAGTTCAGTTTTCTCAATGGGAGATGGCTAGTATTTATAGATGAAAGGAGGTGGAATGAATGGATTGGATTCAAAGATTTAAATAAAGCAAGGGACACATGGAGGGCGGATTTGATTTGTGTTAAATATGGAATGACTTAAAAGAGGTAAGGAGCTTAATTTGTATAAGGAAAGTGGGTGTAGAATCCCGTTTTTTACACATGCACTATCTTGCAGCTCAGTTTTGACCCTTTGAACTTCCGAATCAGGAAAAGTTGTAAACTACAAAGTTGTAGCTCTTGAAGTCTTCTTTCCAACGCAAAAAGAATCAAAGCAATCAGACATCAGAGTAGAAATTTATGACCAAAATACTGAACATTTATCAAACCTTCCTTATTTTTCTCCCTTCCTTATTTTTCTCTCTTTCCTTAATCCACTTGCCAAATTCGAAAATCCTCTTATATTGACTTGTAAATTTCGAATTTCTTCTTGAGATGATGAAAATATTATTCACACATGTGGATTTCTTCATGGGCTTTTCTTAATAGGCTCAATAATTGGGCTTGAGGTCCAAAATAACTCATAATGGGCCTAGACTTTATATTTAAGCATTTTTTCTGTCATCCTTACTTTTAAACCTGCAAAACACAAAATTATACTAATTAGATAAAATTAAATAAAATGAGGTACTAACAATAATAAATTTAGGAATAAAATATGTATTTATTTTGTACTCATCATGTTCTAGCACCAAAGGGAGAACTTTCAATTTCCAAAAGTGCCATTTGTGTCCCCAAAATAAAACAACCTGAAAAATTCCCAAAAAATAGACCACTAGTTCGAACGGTCGAGTATGTTCAACCGGTCGCGCAGTGTCAACTTGGCATTGTTCATCTTTCGTAAATTTCGATTGGTCAAGTGTGTTCGACCAGTTTGAACAATCTTCCTTTTTTTCCTCTATTTTTTTCTGGCATCTTTTTCTGACCCTTTCACCGGGTATTTTTCTTTGAAATTTTGGGTAGAACTTCTTCTAAGAATGTAGTACAAATAGAAAAATAGAAATGGGCAGGAAAA
>CM039096.1:11990762-12063081 GCA_022113865.1 Chimonanthus praecox | reverse complement strand
GCCCTCGGGTGACTTAAATGTCACTCTTCGACCATAACAGTCGATGTTGGCATGAAACTTTGCCAACCAATCCATTCCGAATATAATATCATATTCCGACATGTCTAGCACTAAATAATTGAACTCAAATCTGAGTCCAGCTAATTCGGTGTTAACCGCCGTACAAATAAGTCCCAATGCCGAATCTCCGACAGGGATACAATAGTAAGTTCTGTGGCTAATCTTTGAACTAATGTACCAGTAGCAGTTCACTTTCCCTTTGAGATATTAATGGTATTTGAGTTTATTTATGATCTTTATGTTCGAGTTGTGAGCACACGTGTTTTCCCACATGTAATATTCAAAAAGAAAAATTATCCACGTCACGTTCCTATATTTTGGGTCAAGACGTGACAAATAATGAATACCTTTACTTCAAAAGGGTTTTCAAAAGTGAGAGTGGAAGGGTAAACAAGAGTAAAATTGAGATTTTTTATCCTTACCCTTTAGTTACCAACAAGAGTAATGAGGGGTAACACCTTATTCCCCTTAGACCCCCCTCATCCAAACGCAACCTAAATTATAGAAACTTATCTCCCAGTACTATTTATGGTATATGCTTCACACACAACATTTGGTCATCTATTAATTTATTTTGTAATTAAAGTAATTAATCAATAAACTATACCTATCTTAAATTCTAACCCATGTATTAATCTTGGGAATCTCTTTTGTAGCACCAAATGTGATGCAGACGTAAGATCATAACTGCAATAGATCTGATCGCCAACCTATGATGGTGTGAAATCACACACACTTCCTTAAACCTACAACTTAAGGATAGAGTTTAATTCCGAATTCTACAATCTGAATTAAAGAATTAAAACTTAGATCCCTATTCTCCAACATCGTAACGACTTTGGTTAGAAGAAAATCTTAAGCTCTGGTTAGCCCACCTAAGTTCACTAGAGAACAAAATTAGGCTCAAAATTTCACTACAATTATTAACATTATGTGTTAGTGCCTCGGCTTGGCTAAGACCCTACGTTTGTCTATTCCATGACTCGGAATAGACACTGCCAGAAGCTTGAAGACCCAAGATGATCAAGAGTAAATATGATGCTCCATCAGATTGAAGCTCATCGTTATGGCAATCAAAACAGGTATTATGGCCATAGGTTAGGTGGTACACACACCTTAGAGAGGACTATCTTTAGGCTCAGAAGAACAAATGGTTAAATCATAAAAAACCTAGTTAGGATGCTTGACAGTGAATGGAAGCAAACTTGGAAATATGTATTTGGTTTTCACTGTCAGCTTGACAAGTCGTTTCTCACCGACCCCTCGTGGAGACAGGATCGACCCATCGTGGTCAAAGACTGGTCGACTAGATTGATATAGGTTCTAGATCATTGAACTGTCATTCTGGAAAGCCTCTGATCGAGAGTCTCGTATGCACCGACCCCTCGGTAGGTTGAAACGACCCCTCGTGGTCAACGACTCTTTGATAATATTTTTGAGTTCTGGAACTTAGAACTCAGTTGGTCTCTCAAGAAAACAATCATATCGATAGTCCAAGACCGATCGAGAGTAGCAGGGACCGACCCCTCGGTAAAGGGCGACATGTCGTTTTGGGTATGACAAGTTTTGAGACATGAAACTCTGTCAGCATGGAAAGAACCATAAACTAAGAAACCTTTGGTAGAACTAGTTTCCTTGACACCCTGGACTGTGATTGCTAAATGATGGCTACAAGTGGGAGCATTTGTATACATGGGTGGGATCTCGAAGAAGCAAACATCAGAAGAAAGAGCTTCAGAGGCAAGTGCTTCTTGGTTTTAATTTTATTTAAAACTTTTATTCCGAAGTGGATTAAGGGGAGGCACCCCGAACCACTATAAAAATTCTTGAGCGGTGTCTCCGGCACAAAGGTGGGTGAAACTGCTGGCCAAATGGATAGGTGGAATTCCTATTCGACAGTAGTGGGTGAAATTCCCAGCCGATTGAGTGAGGTGGAATTGCTACTCTAATTGTAAGGGTGTAAGTCCCCACTTAGTGGATTTTGGGGATAGCTCAAGGTTGAGCGAGTCCTAACAGTGGATGTAGGTTGGCTAACCGAACCACTTTAAATTGGTCTTGTGGTTTGATATTGTGTGTTTGTATTTAGTATTTAAGTACTCTTCTTAACACACATCACTTTGCATTGATTATCTCATTATTGACAAGCATCGATAATCAAAGTTTATGTGAAGGGTTATAATCTTAGTGTGATCACTTAGTGAAATTATCACACTAAAAAAAATCTCTTGATAAACATTCCGTGCACTTTAAATTAAGAAATTTGTAAACACCATGAAAAATGGGATTGACCTATTCACAACCCCCCCCCCCCCCCTCCCTCGGTCAATCACGGTGTTCTAGCACATTCAAAATGGGAACTTTCAATTGGTATCAGGGCTTGGTGCTCTTGAGAAATGATATAACCATTCGAGTTGATCCGTGCTAGAACATTGGCTATAAGAGAAAGCCATGATATTTCCAAGTCTCTATTTTTGATGAAAAATGGAATGAAGAACTATAAATGTTTTCATCATAAAACATAGTTGGAAATAGGTGAATAGAAAGTGGTCTGTGCCTATGGAAGAAGTATTGGGTAAACTTTCAACTTCCATGACCACTCAGCCCAAAGACAAAAATTGCTTGGACAAGTGATGAATATGCTATGCACAAAAACCAAACATATTCATCAGTATTATTTCATGACATGTTGTCAAAATATTTAAAAGACATAAAATAGCAAAAGAGGCTGAAAGAGTCCACTGAAAATTGTCTTTTGTGGCCCAATGGATATCATTACGTATCAATAAATTTATTAGCTGAAAAATATAGGTGATTGGTTAATTTCATCTACTGAAAAAGTCCAAGTTGTATCCTCTAAGAGAAGAAAAGGACCGAGGAATGACCTTGAAGAAGGTAGTAGCCTTCAAGTATCCTATAAGGCCATGTACCAAGATGTTTTAGAGACAAACATCATGGTACAAAATCTGGAATGTGGAGCCATATGATCAAATGGGAAAACACCCATAGTTAAAACCAGATTTGACAAAAGGCCATCACGGAATTGTGAACTTAGATTCCAAGTCTCACAATGTTAGATTCAAATGTGTGAAGAGATACCACTGTTAGTACCACATTTGAAACGTGTTTTGGAATCATCATGTATCTTGTTTTTAATCCATGTTCTTGTTTTGATTAATTTATATAGATACTTGTTTGTACATGTTGGTAGACACTCTTGCATTGGAATATACTTATCTCATTTCATTTCATATGCCATATGATTTGTGCATCTTTAGGAAATGAATGTAGTGTGTGCATTACCTCATGTATAGGGTATGTATGTGATTAAAACTGCTTTAATACACATACACAGTGTCGTTTCATTCCAATATGCTAAAACTTGTGAATCCCATGTGGAATGAAACATGCTCTATGATGATTAAATGGATATTTTGTTTTGGTGTGACCAACCAAAAGTAATGATTGAATAATCCATTTAACTACCAGCTCTTTTCGAGGAATTGAAGCTTCCTTGAAAGAATGGTAAAATATTTTATCATGTTTTGGGTAATAACATGATAAAATGCATAAGAACTGTGTGTGTAGGGTCATACCTCATTCTTGTATGCTTGATCAGTACTCAAATCAGGAAATGAATGTATGACTAATGTGCTTTGAGTCTAATTCCTATGTACATCAATCTGTAAATTATGTGGAATGAATTATGATTCATAAATGTTTTGCCTTGCTAAAGTCTGAAAATGCCACATCTCATGACATCACACAGTTGGACAATATACTTAACTTGGTGAATTAAATGTGTTGAAGAGTCATGGATTGATTTGGATCCAGAAAAGAGATCCATAATCCATGATTTGTGCCTACTTTTAGAAGGGTAAATCGAATATTCAAGTGGCACAAATACGGTGTGAATGTATGTATCATCACTGACATTAAAAGGTGTATAAGCAAATCTTGAAGAATTATGAACATCACAAGCACACACACACACATACCCAATCTTCCTTCATTATAAAACTCAGGTCGAAGGATAGACTAGTCGGAGGTACAGAAAGGTCGGTACTGGTGGATTTCAGAACACTGTCTGAAAAGGAAAAAAATCGCAAAAGGAGACAGGTTGATACTTATCGAAATATCGACACAGACAAGACTTGATCACGACAGGTCGGTGTGTCAGAAAGATTAAGTTAATAAGGTCCCTTTCTACGAAAACAATAGATCACTTCTCATCATTTCTTCTCCTGCTGTGCTCTGGCGATTTCCCTCACCCCTTCCATGTCCTAGGTCAGCCGTTAGGACCTCCCGAAGCTAAATCTCGCCGAAAAAATAGAGGCTTTTTGTTCTTTCCATCTCCAGTAGTTGAATAATGACAAGGGACAAGTCCAAAGTCATTATTGTGTCCTCTGATTCTGAAAGTGATCATGCCACCCAAAAATCTAAGTGGCTTAAAAAAGAATCATCATCTCTCCTAAACACTATAGGACGTCGGGACAAGATCCTCAAAACGAAATCTCACAAGAAGAAATCACCTCCAACCCTAACTAGAAAACCTAGGGGAGTGATTATTAAGGAACCTACACTTTCGGCTAGAGCAAGTGTAGAAGAAGCGAGTGGAATAAGGCAAAGGTAGAAAAGATCTCACTCCTCCAGCAAAATCAAGCAGTGATGAGGAGACACCTGGTAGAAGACCTGCCAATAGTAAAGAAAGATTGGAGACTTTACAACCTCCATGAATGAATCAATTCAAAATCTCTCCACATTCATGGAAGGACTCAATAAGAGTGCCCAACAAAAATCCTCTTCCCTTCCTGGATCTCCTCCTCCGGATGGATCGGCTTAGAATAGTTTTTTCATAAATTATGTTTTATGTTTTGGAAAAACTATGTTGCTATTTTGTCTAAGCATCCATTTGCCTCCCTTCTTGACCATATGTACCAATTTCTCATGAATGAAATGATATGGTTTAGTATGATGTGTGTATTGTTGTATGCCTTATATCTATTTTCTACGTTTAACATGGTATTTGTTAAATAGACTAACATGCAGGTTTGGATGCGTTAGTTTTGTATTGGCATCTTTCCCTAGCCCTGGGTTATGGATGGCCTTTTTTTGTTTGGGTCGGGCTCATTGCTAAATGTGTATTTTCTTTAGGGCTTGTTTTCTTTTCTTTTTATTTTCCCCCTTTGAGTGAATAAATTCTTACCTTTCATTCAAAAAAAAAAAAGGTTAAATCTGCCTCCCCCGAGTCAGACTGAGTTGTCAATTCCGTGACTGAGTCCGATTGAGTCTTGAACTGTCAATTTTGTGATTGAGTCGTGACTGTGTCCGTGTCTCCTAAAGTGTGCCTCTGGAAGACCTATAAAGTCAAATCAAGCTTGAAGCTCCAGAAGTAGTAAAAATTGGAAGGCATTGTTGTTAGCCCCAAGGTTTCAACCTAAGGGTATTTGGATAATTTTGATGATGACAAGACATTGACATTTAATATTTCAATTAGAATTTTATGATGAGAAAGGTATCACGGAGAAGAACTCTATGTTTTAAAGGAAGACCTGTATTGGATATCAAGACCTACAAATTGAAGATCGAATGGCTCATGGATATTGAAGACTCAAAGTGAAGAATGAAGACTATTGAATATCAAGGTTGTGTCTTTAGATATAGGTCATGAGTGTTAGGTTCTGATGTAATGTTACTCACTGTTTTGAACACCATGGCTCAACCCAAACTCTGATGGACCTCAGGATATCAAACTCTTGTAAAAAACATCTTGGATAGGTCATAATATATGGCCAAGCCTAGGTGACGAAATGCACACACTCTGAAAAGGACCAAGAATCAAAAATGAAAAATACAGGGCATTCAGTCAATCCATCAATCGACTGAACAATTGACTGATGACTGTTGAAAAATCTTTGCAAGTCCCTTATACTTTCGATCGACCTATCAGTCCACTGATGATTGCCAGAATTTGAAATTTGCCTCTAATAGTTTTGGTCGATCCATCAATCGACTGACTGGTTGACTTATGATTGTACAAAGTGAAATTTGCCTCTGATAGTTCTAGTCGATCTAGGTCGACTGATGACTGTGTAAAAATTTGAAATATGTCTCTGATGAGTCCAGTTGATCTATCTGTTGATTAATACTCGACTAAATATGAGATGCTCAATCAGTAGATCTACAATCGACTGATTGGGCTAAAACGATCATATTCTTAGTGCATTAAATGCTCTCCCCAATGGCTATTTTCCTCATTTAATGATTGGCAACGGTCTTAAACTTGAAAAATCTATAAATGCAAGCCTCAATGGGCATTGATGAGGGTTCACCTACTTGAAATCAATCCCAAGCATACTCAAGCTCAAAAATCCTTCAACTTGCAATCTTATCTTGAGCCATTTTCGTTCAAATCTTTGAGTAAGTCTTAGTGAGCTTTATTTGTATACATATGAGAGTAATTCCCTTGCTTCAAACTTGTAATCTTCTACATTTATTTGAGAGATCAAATTGTTAAGGGTTTGTGTAACCCTAGCGAAGATAGGAGAGGATTTTTCTACTTCAAATATGAGGAGTGGTGTACTCAAGGCTTTCTAGTAGGTTTTTTCTCCACCCTTGAAGGAGAACTACAGTGCATTAAATCCTAAAGTGGTGTACTTGAGGCGAGGACGTAGGTAAGAATGCCAAACCTCGTAAAAATCCTGGGTTCAAATTCTCCATCTCTTCTTATCTCCTCTATTTATTTCTGCATTCATTTATTGCTTATTTACATCTTATTATTCCAATTAGTGTAATTCAAGAAAATCCAAAATTTTGTGTTAGTGCCCCAGCTTGCCAAGTCACGTGTTTGTCAAGTCGTGACTTAGGTGAAGCAATGCCTTAAAGAAAGAAGTTCAAGACTCAAGATCTCAAGTGTTGGTTGAAGTGTGAAGATTCAATGGATCAACGTGTATGACAATCACTGATGGTAAGTGACCATAGATGACCTTAGGTGGTACCTAGACCTTAGGTGGACCATGTCTAGGCATAAAGATCACATCTAGATAATTAAACAAGCCTAACAAATGTTTGACAATGAATTGGAACCCAACTTGGAAAAATGAATTCACTGTCAGGACGACACATCGTGTCGGGCGATTAGTCGCCAATGACAGTACATGACCAATCGTGGCTATAATATATGTCGTGTGGAATGTTGGGGGTTTTGGTTGAACAAGAATGTCAAAGCCATGTGGTCTCAAGATGATACAATTGGGAGCCCACGATCGATCTGGAACCTTGACGAATTAATCGTATGGGCGATGTATCGCTGAGACAGGACGTAGGCTGGACTTAAACAAAGCCTAAAAAAATTGGTATCACACGATCAATTGGGTATGCAATCGATCATGAGTACAAGGCAGGAACCGATCGGCACCACGATTAATCGTCCTGGGCCTGGATGAGACTTGACATTGGAAAAAACAGTCAGTCTCAGGTCGATAAATTCGCAAACGTAAGATCAGTCGTCGGAAACACGGATGATCAGTCTTGTGGCACGATCTATCGTGAGGTTACCATTTTAGTGATGTTACTGCGTATTAAATGCTCAACGGTCGGGTTGGTGAAAAGGAATTTATACACAAACAATTGATCGCCTGTACACAGTTGATTGTGTGTTTCAATGATATGAAAATTTTCATGTTTCCTATAAATATGTTCATTTTTTGGAGGTGAGAGAGGTCGGATTGATGAGCATTCAAAGAGCCATCTGCCCAATTTAATCATCACCTATCAATCAATCTCATAGGCTTATTCTCTCTTGGCATTCAACTTGCAAATAATTCAAGTATCCAATCGGTAAAGATTGAGATTAAGAGAGAAGGATTAAACCAAAGCTTCTAGGATAGAAATTGGAACCCAATTTTCTAGAAGGACCTCCCAAGGATTGTGGTTGCCCTACATGACGGGTCTTCATCAAACGTCGGGATTGTATGAGCTCACATTGGGTGGATTGATTCAATTAACACAACTTCATTTGTAAAGGCTTCAAAGGCAAGTGCTTCTAGTTATAATTTTCTTTTAAAAATCAATTTATTGTGAAGTGGATTAAAAAGAAAGAGTTTCTTTTGAACCACTATAAAAAAAGTGGGATAGGATTTTGGTGAAATTCCCAATCAATTGGATAGGTGGAAGTCTTATTCTATTGTATTGGTGTAATTCCAACGCTTAGTGAATTAAGATAGCCCAAGGTTGGGTGAGTCTCTACAGTGTATGTAGGTTGTTTAACCGAACCACTATAAATCGTGCGTTGTCTCTTTATGTGATTGCTTTTAATCTTGCACACTTTGAAATCACACTTGATTAATTGTTTTAATTCTGCACTCTATTAATCAAGTGAATTTTAAAAAGACCTATAATTTGTGATTACCCTATTCACACCCCCCCCTCCCTCCCCCTCTCTAGGGTTAATCTGGTTCTAAGCACTGAGAGAACATTCAACTGGTATCAGAGCCTCGTGCTCATTGTAAAGACTTAACCGTTTGAGTGATCAAAGTGCTATAACCATGTTTATGGGACAAAGCTATGCCATCTATAAACCACCATATTTCGATGAATCAAACTATGTTTCTTGGAAAACAAAGATGAAAAGTTTCTTCATCTCCATAAATGCATCCGTATGAGATTCTGTATGTACTAGATGGACACACCCCGTGGTTGTGAGAACGGATACGACCACTAGTTCAAAGACTCTTGAGCTAAACGCTTACTCTCAATGGACTAAGGATGAAATGGCCTCTTGCACTGCTAATGGTAGAGCACTAAATGCCTTAAATTGTGCACTTTCACGCAATGAACACAAAAGGATAATGATGTGTGAGACCGTACAAAAGGCATGGGAAATTCTTGAGAGAACCCACGAAAGCACATCTGTTGTGAAAAGCTCAAAGCTCCAATTACTAGAAGCTCAATTTGATGCCTTGAAAATGAGGGAAGAAGAAATTTTCATGGATTCTACTCTTAAGTTAGTAACATTGTCAACTCTATGTGGGTTCTTGGTGAAAGAATTTCCGATGCCATAGTGTGCAGTAAAATCCTAAGAAATTTTGCCAAGAGGTTTGAATCTAAAAAGGTGGCAATTGAGGAATACCATAATGTTGCCCAAATGAAAATTGATGACTTGGTGGCATCATTGCAAACCTTTGAACTCAAGCTTGAACCTCAACAAGAAAAACCAATTGCCTTGAAGTCTTCCATTAAAACCTCATCAACTGAAGAAAAAAGAATCGGTAATGGAAGAAGACCGAAGCGAAGAAATGGACATGATTGCTAAAAAAGTATTTAAAAAACTTTAAAAGGTTCAATAAGATGAGAAAATATAGAAAGGGAGAGTCTAGTGATAAAGCCCGTAAAAGACATGAACCTTGTTAGTGTCCCATCTTACCGAATCCCTAAGTTTGTTAATTTCATGACTCGAGAAGAAGTACTTGCTAGAAGCTTAAAGACTCAAAGTGATCAAGAGTGAAGATCATGCCCCACCGGATTAAAGCTCATCATTATGGCAATCACAAAACAGGTATTTAGCCATAAATCACTTTAGGTGGTACCACACCTTAAGAGGACCATTCCTAGGCTTAGTTGAACAAATGGTAAAATCATTTAAAGCCGAGAGAGAAATCTTGAAAGTGAATTGGAACCAAACTTTGAAATATGTATTTGGTTTCACTATCAACTCGACCAGTCGTTCTCACCGACCCCTCGGTGGAGATAGGATCTACACATCGTGGTCAAAGACTGGTCGGCCAGATTGACAAAGGTTCTAGGTCTCTGGGTGTGCCTCTGATCAACAGTCTCATATGCACCGTCCCCTTGGTGAAAAGCTGAAACGACCCCTCGTGGTCAACGACTCTTCAATAAAGACTTGTGAGTTCTGAAACTTAGAACTCAAGTGAGCTATCTAGAAAACAGACATATCGGTAATACAGACCGATCGAGCGTATCAGTACCAACATATCAATAAAGGGCGACAGGTCGGTCTGGGTAAGACTAATTTATGGACTTGAAACTCTGTCAGCATGGTGTTGCCCCAAACCGAGCCTCTCGTATGAACCGACCTCTCGGTGCCATGACTGTCGACCCATCGGTAACACAAACCTGTCGGTCAGATATAAATTGTGTCATTTAAAGTGCATTAATGCTCAACGGTCGGGTTGTTGAACGGTAATATTTTTTTAGTCACCGACTTCTCAGTGCGTCCGACCTGTCGGTACATGACCGTTGCTGAAACTGGTTGCCTTGTTTATAAATATCAATCTTTGGGCAACCAGTTGGAATCCTTTTGGTAAATCCGTTGGACCTTCATCATTATCAGTGAGCTTAAACAAGGGCCTACAAAAAAATCACTCTCTCTCTTGTGCTTATACTTGGGGAATCTATTGCAACCAATCATATGGATTGAGTTTGTGAGAGAGAGAGAGAGAGGAAATGATAATCAACTAGGATAGATATTGGTAAAACCAATTTCCTAGTCACCTTGGAATATGATTGCTTTACAACGGCTACAAGGCGGACCATTGAAACACATTGGGTGGATCTTGAAGAAGCACACATCAACGAGAAAGAGCTTCAAAGGCAAGTGCTTTTTGGTTTTAATTTTGTTTTTAAAACCTTTGTCCCGAAAGTGGATTAAGGAGACTTGGCTCCGGAACCACTATAAAAAAATCTAAAGCGTCGTCTCTAGCACAATGGTGGGTGGAATTCCCAGCCCATTGAGTGAGGAGGAATTCCTACTCTAATTGTGAGGGTATAAGTCCCCACTTAGTCGATTTGGGGATAGTTCAAGGTTGAACAAGTCCTAACGGTGGATGTAGGTTGGCTAACTGAACTATTATAAATTTGGTCTTATGGTGTTTGATCATTGTGTGTTTGTGTTTTCGTATTTAAGCACTCTTCTCAATATACATCACTTTGCATTTGATTATCTTTATTTACACATTGAACACAAGCATTAATAATCAAGCTATATGTAAAGGGGTCTAAACTTAGTGTGATCGTTTAAACAAATTATAAACATTTTATTACATTAAACAAATCTCTTGATTAAAGTTCTTGTTCCGTTGCACTTAAACATTAAATAATCAAGAAATCTATAAACACCATGGAAACTGGGATTGAACTATTCCTCCCCCCCCCCCCCCCCCTCCCCTCTCTCTCCTCCTCCTCTTCTAGGGTCACATTGTGTTCTAGCATCAAGGGAGAACTCCCATTTGGTATTAGAGCCTCGTGCTCTTTACAAGGATCTAACCATCCGAGTTTATCCGTGCTAGAAAAATAGCTATGAGAGAAATCCATGATATTTCCAAACCTCCATTTGTGATGAAAACTGTAAACATTTTCATCCATAAATATGTTTCGAAATAGGTGAATAGAAAGTGGTCTATGCCTATGGAAGAGATATTTGATAATCCTTCAAATTCCATAACCACTCAGGCCAAAGACCAAAGAGCTTGAACTAGTGATGAAATGACTTTGCTCTTTAATCAAACATGAGCAGAATTCATCAGTGTTGCATAATATGCTTTTGAGATATTTAAAAAGATATGAAACAACAAAAGAGGCTGAAAGAATCTACGAAAAATTGTCTCTTCTATCCCGATGGATGACATCATCTATCATGACCAATTTGTGTACTAAGAGTATAGGTGATTGCCTAAGTTCATCAATTGAAAAAGTCCAAGCTAAATCCTCTAGAGAAGAAAAGGATGGAGTAAACGAACTTGATGATGGTCGTGACCTCCAAGTATCCTTTGTGACCGTGTACCAAAATGTTTGACTCTTTCATTAAGTCAACATCATGGTACAAAATCTGGAGTTTTGATTCACAAAGTCAAATGGGAAGGCACCCAAAATTAAAATCAGATTTGATAAAATTCCATCACTGGATTGTGGACTTAGATTCCAAGTCTCACAATGTTATGTTCAAATGTGTGAAGGGATACCACTATTGATGTCACATTTGAAACATGTTTTGGAATCACCTTATATCTTGCCTTCAATCCATGTTCTTGTTTAATTGTTTGATTGATTTTATGTAAGATACTTGTGTGTACATGAAGGTTAGCACCACAGTATTGGATAATACTTGTCTCATTCCATTTCATATGCCATGTGATTTGTGCATCGTTTGGGAATGAATGTAGGTTGTGCATTACCTCATTTATAGGGTGTGTATGGTACACATACAGTTTCGTTTCATTCCAAGTTATCCCTTGTGGAATGAAATATGCTCTATGTCTTTAAATGAATTTTTGGTTTGGTATTACTAAAAGTGTTGATCAAAATGATTAAATGTGCTTATCTGTAATCCATTTGTGTACCAACTAGTTTCAAGGAATGAACCTCATTAGCGTATACTTGAAAGAATGGTACAAGTATTTATCATGTTTCAGGTAATAACATGATAACATACATGAGAGTTGTGTGGGTAGCGTCATACTTCATTTCCATATGCATGATTAATGTATTCAAAATGTGAAATGAATGTATGGTTTGTGTGCTTAGTGTCTCATTTCAATATTCGTTATGTTATACATTATGTGGAATGAGTTATGTTCATAGACACCTTGTCTTTGCTAAAGCTTGGAGATGCCGCATCTCATGACATCACACACTTGGGCAATATATTTGAATTAGTAAATTAAATGTGCCCAAGGTACTTGGATTAAGTTTGGATCTAGGAAAAGAGATCCGTAATCCATGTTTTGTGCCTACCTTCAGAAGGATCTGTTGAATCTTCTAATGGCACAGAACCTGTGTGAATGTATGTATCTACACACTGGCATTGAAAGGTGTATAAACAAAACTTGATGAACTATGAACATCATACTCACACACACCCAGTCATCCTTCAAATTAAAAATCCAAGGTCGAATGATAGACTAGTCAGAGGAACAGACATATTGATTATATTGGAAATCAGAAACTGTCTGAAAAGGGGGAAAAATCTAAAGGAAAAATAGGTCAATACTTATCGACATGTCGACACAGACCGGTCATTGGTCACGACCCGCCAGTGAGTCAGAAAGATTAAGTTAAAAGGTCTCTTTCTGTGAAAATGACAAATTGTTTCAAAATTGTCGTTCCTTCTCCCGCTGAGCTCTGGAGATTTCCTCCTCTCCTCCCGTGCCCTAGACCAGTCGATTGGACATCTAGGAACGATTTCTCACCGAAAATCATCGGTTTTTTGTTACTAGAAGCAAGAGTGTCACGGTGTTTGTGAGATTCAGTGGTAGGGTAAGACTTGATCAGCTCTTCCCAAGCAACCATATCGAAAAGGGAGACTGCTAATCTCGGTCTTCGACCACCGGAAAAATCCCCAAATCCAGCTTCCATCCCCTTAGACAATCCCCTAGCTTCATACAAGATGCTCCCGAATCTACCCCTCAGAGAAAAATTCATGCACCTAGTCTTGCATCCTATCGTCGTTACCATCTACGGTCCCTATCAAACCTCGCAGAAACTTCTGAAGCAGAAAAAAAGTAATCTCAATTAAGGACAGTTCTGATGAGGAAGGAGGAGTGAACGTAAAAAATGCTGACACCTCTGTGTCTAATGACATCAATAACCTGGACAATCCACCTGAAAGTCAAGAGAGTGGTGAACCTGAACGAACTAAGTCACAACCCCTGATTCGATTTATTTGCAAAAATGAAGCTCGTGTCTCTCAAATCGAGGCGCATCTAGATGAGCTAGATGACTTCGTGTAAAGATTCGCTTAGGGTGTTCACGAAGACCTCTTTGCATTACGTCAATCAACCGTTAATGTTTCCCGATGAAAATCCCCGTCTCCTCCAGCATCACCTCCTAAGGATGGCTCTGCTTAGGATAGTTTTTCATGCTCTATGTTTTATACTTTGGAAAAACTATATTGTTGACATTTTGTCTAAGCATCCATGATGTTTCCTCCCAAAAACCATGTGTACTGAATGCACATTTTGTTTATCAATGAAATGATATGGTTTGATTTAGTGTGTGTGCTAATTTGATGGAATCTCTTTTATCTCATGTCTATTTTTAACATGGATTTTGTTAAATAGACTAACATGCAGGTTGTCAGGCAGATAGGATTGGGCTAAGGTTTCACACATCGTTGGAGTTTGGGGGAGCACAAAATATGTGATGATTAACTGTTGTCACTGGTCATGATAGTGTAAGGAGGACGACTGATGAAAGCTCGAAAGGAAGCTTGGAGAAAATAAACTTAAAGGCAGCTAAGTTTATGGGAGAGATAATCTGAAGAAGCTAGAGAAAATAGCTTGGAGAATGGGGGAGAAAACTCTAGGGAAGCTAGGTAAATTAGCTTGACTCATTGAAGAAATCAGCTAAGCGGGAACTTAGCTTGTGTATGGGCAAATAACCTTGATGCACGAGAAGTGTGCATTGAACCGTGGGGGAGAACCATGAGTTGGAGCAAAACTTATTTACGCACTAAATGCAAGAAGCATGGGAGAGTGCTTGAAATCCAATCGATGTCTGCGTACTACTCTTTGTCAATTGTATGACAAAATGGGGGAGAAATTAGTAGAAGTTAAAAGACACCACAAGTCAATTATTGGGGAGTAATTGGCAAGAGATTGAAAGAAGCCTAAGTGCTTGGGGCCTGTAGAAAGAGAGAGCCATAAAGGAGAGGAATATGAAGAAGCCAATAGACATAATGGAATGTCTATGCTTGGAGTCCGGAAGATCAAACTCAAAAAAGATTGGGGGAGAAAATCTTCTCAACACTGATAACTTGGATAAAATTGGTGATAAGCTTAAGCTATGAGTAGTGTTGGTTTCTAGGAAATCATTGGTATATTGGGAAAAAGGAATGCTAATCTTGTTTAGTCCATGGATGCATATTTATGTTTTGAGACTAACATCTCTAATGATTTTCTTGTGTTGCTTGCTTATGTGCTTGAACAGAAAATCATGAAATGAAACAAGCTGAACAAGAATATGCGAAGATCATAGTCTTGTTGTCCATTTGAAAATGTACATGTAATCAATATAATATTTTTTTATTCAAATGTGATGTAATAAGGGTGGGTTTTTATTTGGGTTAGCTTTTAGGTTTTGTCATGAAATTGACAAAGGGGGAAATAGTTAGTGCCCCGGCTTGCCGAGTCCCTAAGTTTGTCAATTCCATGACTCAGGAAGAAGCATATGCTAGAAGCTTGAAGACTCAAAGTGATCAAGAGTGAAGATCATGCTCCACAGGATTAAAGCTCATCGTTATGACAATCACAAAACATGTATTTAGTTATAGATCACTTTAGGTGGTATCCACACCTTAAGGGGACCATTCCTAGGTTTAGTTGAACAAATGGTAAAATCATTTAAAGCCTAAAGAGAAAGCTTGACAGTGAATTGGAACCCAACTTGAAAATATGTATTTGGTTTCACTGTCAGCTCGACCAGTCGTTCTCACCGACCCCTCGGTGGAGACATGATCTACCCATCGTGATCAAAGACTGGTTGGCCAGATTGACAAAGGTTTTGGATCATAGAACTGTCATTCTGGGTGTGCCTCTGATTGAGAGTCTCATATGCACCGACCCCTAGGTGAAAGGCTGAAACAACTTCTGGTGGTCAAACGACCCTTCGATAAAGACTTGTGAGTTCTAAAACTTAGAACTTAGGTGGGCTCTCGAGAAAACAGACATATCCGTAAAACAGACTTATTGAGAGTACCAGGACCGACACATCGATAAAGGGCGACAGGTCGGTCTAGGTAAGACTAGTTTCTGGACTTGAAACTCTGTCAGCCTGGTGTTGCCCCATACCGAGCCTCTCATATGGACCGACCTCTCGGTACCTTGACTGTCGACCCATCGGTAACACAGATCTGTCAATCAGACATAGATTGTACCGTTGAAAGTGCATTAATGCTCAAAGGTCGGGTTGTTGAACGGTAATGTTTTTAGTCACGGCCCCTCGGTGCGTCCGACTTGTCGGTACATGACCGTTGCTAAAACTGGTTTTCTTGTCTATAAATACTAATCTTTGTGCAACCAGTTGGTATCTTTTTGGAAAATCCGTTGGACCCTCATCATTATTAGTGAGCTTAAACAAGGGCCAACAAAATGATCACTCTCTCTTGTGCTTACCCTTGGGGAATCTATTACAACCAATCATATGGATTGAGTTTGTGAGAGAGAGAGGAAAAGATAATCAACTAGAATAGATATTAGTAAAACCAATTTCCTAGTCATCCTGAAATTGTGATTGCTTTACAACGACTATAAGGCGGAGCGTCGGCATACATTGGGTGGATCTTGAAGACGCACACATCAACGAGAAAGATCTTCAAAGGCAAGTGCTTCTTGGTTATAATTTTGTTTTTAACACCTTTGTCCCGAAAGTGGATTAAGGAAGCTTGGCTTCGGAACCATTATAAAAAAATCTAGAGTGTTGTCTCCATTATAAAAAAATCTAGTGTCGTCTCTAGCGCAGTGGTGGGTGAAATTCCCAACCGATTGAGTGAGGTGGAATTCCTACTCTAATTATGACGGTGTAAGTCTCCACTTAGTGGGTTTGAGGATAGCTCAAAATTGAGCGAGTCCTAACAGTGGATGTATGTTGGCTAATCAAACCAGTATAAATTTGGTCTTATGGTGTTTGATCATTATGTGTTTGTGTTTTCGTATTTAAGAACTCTTCTTAATATACATCACTTTGCATTTGATTATCTTTATTTACACATTGAACACAAGCATTGATAATCATGCAATATGCAAAGGGATCTAAACTTAGTGTGATCGTTTAAACAAATTATAAACATTTTATCACACTAAACAAATCTCTTGATGAAAGTTGTTGTTCCATTGCACTTAAACATTAAACAATCAAGAAATTTGTAAACACCATGGAAACTGGGATTGACCTATTCACAACCCCCCTCCTCTTCCCTTCCCTTCGAGGGTCCAATCGTGTTCTAGCATCAATGGAGAACTCTCAAACCTCATGGTGAGAGAGAGAAGAAAAATAAAACCAAGGAACATGAATGTTTCAATTGTGGAGGGGGAGGACACTACTCTAATGTATGTCCTTCTGAAAAGCCCAAGAAGGCTATGAATGCCACACATGAGGATACCTCGGAATCCGAAAGTGATTCAAAAGAGGAGACTCAAGTCAAGGAAGAAACTCATAAAATCCTTGTGGCCTCAATTGTACAAAATGAGGATACTCTCACAATTGATAAAATGGCGGATATTGAAAGTAATAGTGATGAAGATGATGATCTTCAATCCTCTTTCAATGCCTTCTACCTTGAGAGTGAGAAGTTGACTAAAAAACTTGACAAGACTAAAAGTGAAAATCAAAATATATCAAGCCCAACTTGAAGACTTAAAAAATGAAAACATTTCACTTACTTCTAAATTAAAAGCCTTTAATGATGAAAACATTAAGCTAAAGGAAAATGTGAAGACCCTTCAAGATGAAATTCAAATCCATTGTTTGGATGTTGAATCCTTGAGTGCCCGAAATGGGAATCTAGAAGAGGAGGTTAAGAAGCTCACTCTTGAAATTAAACTACTTAAAAAACATAAAGACAAGCTCCAAGACAAATTTTACCCAACAAAGACTAGAAAAGCTCTTAAGTTCGGGAAATTTTTTTTGCGATAGATCGGGTCTTGGTTCCTCATTGGAAACCAATGGATCTAAAAGCCAAAGGGTATTTGTTAGGGATAGTGTGCCTAAACTCCCTAAGGAAAAATGCTTTTATTGTCATAAGGTTGGACACTACAAGATAGAGTAAAATCTTAGAAAGAGGCACATGGAAAATAAAGTCCTTAACCACATCCCAAATGCTAAGGTTAAAAGACACCCACCAAACTTTAAAGAAAAAGCTATATGCATCAACCAAGGCCTAAACCTCCAAGGTATGTACCCCCAAGAAAGGGGGACCCAAGGCAAGACTCTTTACTTAGACAATTAGACCATGTCTTGAAGGAGTTGAGGCACCCTATGTTTGGACCCCCAAGATATGCCCTGAAAGTTCCCTTGGAAGCTAGAACAACAAGATTGACCCTAAAGGGGCGGGGGGGGGGGGGGGGGGGGGGGGGGCGGGGGTTTGAATAGATCAATCTAAATTGTTGCTCCTTTTTAAGATTAACTTGATTGATTAATTAAACACATCGGATACAACAATCAAGTGTTAGTGTTTATCAAATGTGATTAACAATTAACATAAGGAAATAGCTCTAACACCACAAGTACAAGGACACAAGATATATAGTGGTTTGGTTCACAACCTACATCCACTGTTAGGACTTGCTCAACTTTGACCTATCCCCAAATTTACTATGTGGGGACTTACATCCTCATAATTAGAGTAGAAATTCCACCTCACTCAATTGGTTAGGAATTCCATCCACCACTGTACTAGAGACAACGCTCTAGAGTTTTTTTATAGTGGTTCCAGAGCAAATCCCCTTAATCCACTTTCGGGTCAAAGGTTTTAAAGACAAAATTAAAACCAAGAAGCACTTTCCTTGAATCTCTTTCTCAATGATGTGTGCTTCTTGAAGATTCCACCCACTGAGTGCCGACGTTCCTCCTTATAGCCGTCGTAGAGCAATCACAATCTTAGGGTGACAAGGAAACTTGGTTGAACTAAAGCATTCCTAGATTAAGTCTTTTCTTTATCTTTTCCTCACTGACAAACTCAATCAAAAGATTGGTTGACTATGGTTTTTCTTTCCTCCTCTTGTTCTCACTTTCAAACACAATCAATAGATTGATTGTTTATAATTCTTCTTACAAGAGTGTTGATTGTTCCTTAAAGTATATCACTCTTTTCAGCTCAAGGAAGATGGTAAAATGATTACCCAACACTCATATTTATAGAGGAGTCTTAACGGTTTTTTTGACTATTTAGAACCGACAAGTCGGTGGCACTGATGGGTTAGTGTTCATATTTATTACTGTTCAACCACCCGACTGTTGCGCATTAAATGCACTCCCAATGCTTTTAATACTTCCCGGTCGACAGGTCAGTGCCATCGATGGGTTACCACTTATGGCATCGAGATGTCAGTCCATACAAGTATCTCGATATGGTGCAAACCATGCTGACAGTAGTTTCAAGTCAGAAACCTGTCTGACCTAGAACGACCTGTTGCCCTTTAACGAGGGGTCAGTCCTGGTACTCTCGATCGGTCTTGAATTATCGATATGTCTGTTTTCTCGAGAGCCCATTTGAGTTCACAGTCCAGAACTGACAAGTCTTTTACCGACGAGTCGCCGACTATGAGGGGTCGTTTAAGTTCATCACCAAGGGGTCGGTGCATACGAGACTCTCGGTCAGTGGCATGTCTAGAATGACAATTTAATGATCAGGAACTTCTGTCAAACTGGTCGACCGGTCCTTGACCACGATGGGTTTATCTTGTCTCCACCGAGGGGTGGTGAGATCGACTGGTGGAACTGACAGTCAACTTAATTCATATT
This sequence comes from Chimonanthus praecox, assembly GCA_022113865.1. Lineage (NCBI taxonomy): Eukaryota > Viridiplantae > Streptophyta > Magnoliopsida > Laurales > Calycanthaceae > Chimonanthus > Chimonanthus praecox. Next base: position 12,043,551 of record CM039096.1, on the reverse strand, counting down.
TCTAAATTCGCTTCTATTTCACTATCCAGCTTCCTCTCTAGGCTTCTTTATGGTTTTACCATTTGTTCAACTAAGCCTAGAAAAGTCCTCTCTCAGATGTGGGTTCCACCTAAGGTCATCTATGGCCATATACCTGTTTTTATGATTGCTATTACGATGAGCTTTGAACTTGGTGGAGCATGATCTTCTTCCTTGATCATCTTGAGTCTTCAAGCTTCTGTCAAGTGCTATTTCCCAAGTCATGAAATTGACAAATAGGGACTCAGCCAAGCTGGGGCACTAACAATCTCCCCCTTTGTCAATTTCATGACAAAACCTAGAAGTTAACCCAATTACAAGTTCACCCTTATTACAACACATTTGAATACAAAAATATTACATTACATGTACATATTCAAATGGAAAAATAAGACTATGGTCTTCACATATTCTTTTCAGCTTGCTTCTAATTATGATTCCCTATTTAAGCACATAAGCAAACAACACTAGAGAAATCATTAGAGGAGTTAGTCCAAAACATAAATCAAGGGACTAAACGAGATTTCCTATCCAACAACACTACACAGTGTTGAGAAGATTTTTCTCCCCCACTCTTCTTGAGTTTGATTTTCCAAACTCCAAGCAAGCATAGACATTCTACCATGTCCATTGGCTTCATCAGATTCCGCCCCTTTATGGCTCTCTCTTTCTAGAGGCCCAAGCACTTCGGCTTTACCATGCACTCCCTCATGCTTATAGCTTCTATTAATTTTCTCCCCCATTTTGTCATACAACTGACAAAGATTTAGTAGATATCAGCAACACTTCCTTTATGTTTTTTGCACTTAGTGCTTCCTTGAGTTTTTTTTCTTTCCACTCAAGTAATTTTTCCTTACAGTACAATGCATACCTTATACATTACTATTTTTCTGTTCCTGTATAAGTTAAGTTTTATCTTAGCTGATTTCTTCATGGGTTAAGCTCATGTACCTAGCTTCACTTGAATCTTCTCCCCCATTCTCCTACCTATATTCTTTAGCTTTTTCTACCCAGCTTCCCCCATAAACTTAGCTGCCCCTAAGTTATTTTTTCATCAAGCTTCTTTTTAAGCTTGCATCAGCCTTCCTCCCTATATTGTCATGACCAGTGACAGTAGCTAATCAACACAAGTTTTGTGCTCCCCCATACTCCAAGGATGTGTAGCATGATAGTCCGAACCCTATCTCCCTAACATGCTAATACAAAACTAATTCATTCAAATCTGCATCTTAGTTTATTTAACAAAAACCATGTTAATCATAGACAAGAGATATAAGGCATTCAAATACAACAATACACACATCATACTAACCAAACAATATCATTTCATTGATAAACAAAATGTACATTCAGTACATATGGTTTAGATGGGGACAATGTGGATGCTTAGATAAATAAAAAATATAATTTTTCCAAAAATAGATGGCATGAAAAATTACGCTAAGTAGAGCCATCTTGAGGAGGTGCTAGAGGAGGAGGAGACGGAGAATCTGGAATGCTGTCAGAGCAGGAGACAGCAGCAGCTAGATCCCGGACAGTCAACACAAGACTATCTAGACTTCTTTCAAGGTAGTTTATTCTTCTTTCAAGTCTGAAGACTTTCCTGCCAAGATTTACATCCTCTTGAGGGGGATACTGAAATTATTCTTCTTCCTCAGAGCTGTGACTTTCCTCCTCACTGGTGTCATCAGGGATATTGACATGGTCTTCATTACCAGTTTGAAAACCAGTCCACTCTTCTGCATCTTGTCTCCTTTCTTCACGTCTTTCTTCGACGACGATGAAACCTTTGTCAACGATGGGTTCCTCTTCCACCTCAGGTTGGGTTTTCTGTTGGTCCTGAACATGCTCAGGATTTTTAGAGCTCGACCCAGGGCACGACCGAGAGGCAGACCTTTTGGTTCTTTTGACCCATCGACCATCACAATTGGATTCTCCAAGTTCTATAGAGGTCGTAGGACGTGTCTGAGCTGACATCTTTTTAGGCATGAATTTTCCTAGAGAGGATCCTCAGCCAATAGTTCAAAAGTGGATGAGATGAAGATAGAGCCTAACCCGATTAAGGAGAATCACATAAACAATGATTTTCTAGCTCTTGAGGACTGGAGAAACGAAAGCCCTATGCTTTCCGGCACAGAAATCGCTTCGAGAGGTCCTATCCACTAGTCTAGGGCACGGGAGGAGAAGGATGTGTAATGCCCCACCCTTTTTCACTCGCTGAAAATCAGAGTCTATTTTTTTTTTTGAAAATAAAGAGTGAGAGAGAGCGGGATATCACGACGCGACTAAGTCCAAGCTTCTAAAGCCCGGCCCTTAACTGGCCAACCATACGTGTGCGTGGATTAAGTCCACTAAAACATTTCACACGCATTAAGGCTAAGCTTACGGAATAAACGCAATTGCAGAACTATAATAGAGTTACTATCCTAACCAATTTTAAGCAAGGAAGTCCATCACATAAATTAATCTTAAAATGTCCAAAATTAAAACCAAACAATAACAGGATAGTTCTAAGTTCTTACAGTCCTAAAATGTTAATTACTCAAATTACATTGTCCAAAATAAAAACTTAAATAAAATAAATCTAGATCCTCCAAGCTCCTAAGCTTGGCTCCGCTCACGTCCTTCGCTCTGTCCATTCCCTATGTCATCATCTAAGGTGGAAGTAGGGCGTTAGTCAACGCGCCCAGTAGGTATTCAGAGTAGGGTTAAACACATGGATTAGTATAAAAATCACATAGATATATAATGTCAAAATCATGCAAGTCAATGCCATGCCATGGGTGTCATATGCCATGATTCCCACCCATCAACCATATCACAATCACATAGTAATCCTCTTGATGCATAAGCCACATCAAGGTATTTTCATGACTCCCCATGAATGCCTTATCGGTCCCACCGAATGGAGCGTGGACTCCTCGTTCAGTTCAAAAATCATAATCGGAATCAGTATGGATCCCTCCCCACTTTTGTTTATTGGATACCCGAATGGAGTGTGGGCTCCCCTTATAAGTTCCCTCCCATTCCATGCATGAGATATGAGTGCATCATGCCATTTCATATTACACATATAGTATTGAAATTCCATTCCTTTAAACATAGCATATTGATACCAAAAATAATTCATAACACATAGGAATAAAAACCATCCATATACATAAATCCAGTGTATGAACAAGGTAGGAATCGTACCAACGTCCAAATATCGTATCCTTTCATTTTCGTCAAAATCGATCGCCGATCGCGTCAAGCCGATCGTACACCCGTTTGTGAAATCCCGTTACCTTATTACATTTAACACGTAAATAAATCAAACCGACGATCCATTTGATTTCCATCAACACCTACATCATCCCATATTCTTTTCCATTTACGATCATAGCCTTTAAGCCGGTTAAGTCCCCCAAGGGGTTTTGGCCATACATTAGGGCTGAAACATGTTTAAGTCCACAAAACTCATTAGTGGGGTTCGGCCATACAACATGGCCGAACCTCACTCTTTTGATTTTGGCCCCCTTATTAACCCATGTTTTATTTTAACCAATACGGGTCCAACATCATTCATTCTTTGATTTATTAATCTAATCATCCCTAGATCCACATAGGTCATCCATGGGGTTCGGCCATACAACATGGCTGAACCCATGGTCTTTCATTTTCATCATTTAGCCATCATCTTCTAAGCTAGATAATCCAATGATGATCATTTAAACAAGATTAGATCCATAACATGATCCATGGGGTTCGACCATACAACATGGCCGAACCCATGAATCCTCATTTCCATCTTCTCCTTTCTTGTCTTGATAGTCCATAATTAAGTTATTTAAAACATATGAGGTCCATAAAAACCCCTCCATGGGCATGGCCGAACCCATGGTTCCTCCTCTTCATCCTATTTTCCACTTTCATACCATCTTGAGGATGGTTTTCTTAAAAAAATACATACAATAAGTTTAGGCCCTTTGATGGGGTTCGGCCATACATCATGGCCGAACCTCATCCAATCTCTTTTTGAGCCTTCATATGATCCCCATAAAATTTAGGGTTCGGCCATGCAAGAGGCCGACCCTTGTTTTTGATCATTCTCTTTATGAAATTTACCCCTTATGTTTAACATACATAGGGTCATTCATAGATGATGTGTACCCATAGTTCTTAACATCATCCATTAATCATATATGTAACCCTAATCTTCATCATCATTACTTCATTTGTTCAACCCATCTTAGCCATTAATAAGGTTAGGGTTTTGTCCATTTTTCAATCTCTAAAACCATATTTCGGATTTTGAGCAATACTTTACTTTTATGTCCATTTCATTGATATTCCTTTAATGAATTTTAAATCCATGGCCTATAACCATTTGGCCGACTTTTTCAACCCGAAATGGAACCCATGGTTTCGGCCATTCCATAGCTGAAACCATGGTTCCCTTGGTTTCTTACATTTTTAGTAACATGAAACATAAACCTTACCTTTTCCGCGTCTCCTTCGTTTTCTTTCGTTCCGTCTTGCTCCTCCGTTCTTCTTTAGTCCTTTCTTCTTCCTCCTTCGTTCTTTCGTTTCTCCAAGTTTTATTGCCGAAATGAAAGAGAGGGAGAGATAGAGAAGAGATGAAGGTCTCTAGGTTTCTTAGAGGTGTATTCGGCCAAGGAGTGAAGAAAGGGAGAGGGATTGAGATGAAGCCCTAAGAGAGGGTTCGGCCAAGGAGTGAAGGTTTGAGAGAGGGAGAGAGAGAGAGAGAGAGTGAGATGAAACACCCTCAACTATTTTTGTCTAAGGTAAAATCAGCCAAGGGAGGGTTGAGATGAGCCCTTTCTATCTTGCCCTAGGGTTTCTTGGGTAAACCTTAACCTCCCAACCACCCTCATCAAGGTGTGGTCTTCCCCATGTGTCCCTTGGCTAACTAAGATGGCACATGGCTTATGCTTGGCATTCTTCCTCTACCCAACGGTTTTTGTGTCTAGGGTCACTTAAGTCTTTTCATCTTCCATGTGACTCACCACCCATTCAACTCACTTCATTTAAATGAAAATCATTCCCTAACTCAAGCACTTGAATTCATTCCTAATTAATTAATTCCTTAATTCCACTCACTTAACTTAACCCTCTTGAACTCACCCATGGTTGAACTCACCTATGAACTCACCCATGGTTGACAGGTCATCCATGGTGGCCGGCCCCACAAGTTACCTTAGACCACATGCTACCTCACTTGATGAGGTGGACTTGGGTCCCACTTGGCTATGCCACTTCCATGTCACCTCCTACACTTGCCATCTCACTTGATGAGGTGGATCCCATGACTTAGATCTTAATTGGGTACATGACCCGATTAAATCAATTCCTTACCCATTTACCCTAAACCTCAATTTATCTTGACCCATTGGGTCCCAATTGGGTATTTGACCCAATTGACCACTTTTATCCAGTTGATTAGAATCAACCCTACCCATGATCCATTGGATCATAATTGGGCCATTACCCCAATTCTTGTCCATCTAGCATTTATTCCATCTATCAATCTTACATTTAACAATTAAAATAGATAATAACCAATATAATAATTGCATTGAAAATCTAGGCTATTACAATATTACCCTCTTGTGAAATTTGCATCCTGAAAATCGAGCAAAATAGGGTTTTAAACAACTTATACAAAAAACTCAGGATGAGCTGCTCTCATTTCTGATTCAAGTTCCCAGGTGGCTTCCTCATTACCATGTCGATCCCATACCACCTTGACGAACTGAGTGTCTCAGTTCCGTAGCACCCTCTGTTCCTTCCCGATCACTCTGACATGCTTCTCCACGTAAGTTACGTCGCTTTGCACATCAACATCTTACACGTTCAATACGTGTGAAGGGTCATGATTGTATTTCCTCAATATAGAAACGTGGAATACGTCGTGCAAAGATGACAACTGTGGAGGAAATGCCAGTTGATAAACTACTTCCTCCACCCCCTTTAGGATTGGAAATGGCCCCACAAATCTAGGCGACAGTTTCCCTTTCTTCCCAAATCGCATGTGTCCTTTTCGTGGCGAGGCTTTCAAGAACACTAAGTCTCCCACCTCGAGCTCAAGGAACCTCCTTCTCTTGTCAGTGTAGCTCTTCTGACGACTCTGTGCAGTAAGTAGGTGCTTTCGTATCAACTTAATCTGCTCTGTAGTCTCTGCAACTAGCTCGGGTCCAATAAGTGCAGGCTCACTGGCCTCTGTCCAACACACTGGTGATCTACAGGGCCTACCATACAACGCCTCGAATGGAGCCATCTGGAGGCTTGCCTGGTAACTGTTGTTGTAAGAAAACTCAACCAGCGGTAAGTGATCCTCCCATCCACCCTTGAAGTCTAACATACATGCTCTCAGTATATCCTCTTATGTCTGTATTGTCCTCTCTGACTGTCCATTAGTCTGTGGATGGAATGCTGTGTTAATCAATAGATCTGTCCCCATAGCCGATTGCATGCTCTGCCACACCCTACCGATGAATCGGCCATCTCTGTCGGACACAATGGTCCTCGGGATACCATGTAGTCTGATGATATCTTTGATGTACCGTCGACCCAAAGTCTCAGATGAATTTGTCATCATGATGGGAAGGAAATGTGCAAACTTGGTCAATCGATCTACCACGACTCATATTGCATCGTTACTCTTTGATGACCTTGGCAACCCTGTTACAAATCCATGGAGATATGTTCCCATTTCCACTCAGGAACTGGTAAGGGTTTGAGTAACCCTAGTGGCTTCTGATGTTCAGTTTTAACCTGCTGACAAGTTAGGCAGTGAGCAACAAACTCTGCCACATCTCTTTTGAGTCCATGCCACCAATAGTGTCTCTTCAGATCATGATACATCTTGGTGCTACCCGGATGAATAGAAAGTTTGGTTTGGTGTGCCTCGATCAACAACTCTTTTCTACAGCTCTGGGGCACATATGTCCTGCCTCGGAATAAAAGACCATGTCCGAGTCGTAATCCCATTCCGGTATAACCTCACCAATAAACATTTTAGCCCATATCTCTTCCACTTCCGGATCTGTCCGTTCTTCCTGTTCAATCTTGGAAACCATGTTGGATCGTATGATTAGATTATACATAGTCCCATGGTTCTTGATATACAAATTGAACTCTCGGATGGTATTCAACATTTCCCATTCCTTCCTAATCAAACTGGCCACTGTTGCATGTGACATGCGACTGAGGGCATCTGCCACTTTGTTCACCTTGCCAGGATGATATCGAAGTGCAAACTCATAATCTTGCAGATATTTCATCCATTTGCAATGCTTCATGGTGAGTTCCTTCTGATCAAACAAATATTTCAAGCTTTTGTGATATGAAAACACCTCAAACTTCTTGCCATAAAGACAGTGTCTCCAGCTTTTGAGAGCGAAGACCACTGCGGCTAATTCTAGATCATGCGTGGGATAGTGGCGTTCATGGATTTTCAACTGTTTTGAACCATAAGCCACCACGTGTTGACTTTGAGTGAGAGAACACCCAAGTCCCTCTCCTGAAGCATCACAATATACTTCATAGCCCTTGCCTCTTTCTCGCAAAATCAGGATAGGAGCAGTTGTAAGCCTCTCCTTCAGTTCCTCGAATGTCCGGTTGCATACATCAGACCATTCAAATTTGACTCCTTTCTGAGTGAGTCAGGTAAGTGGAGATGCAATCTTGGAGAAGTCCATGATAAACTTCCTATAATAACCTGCCAATCCCAGAAAGCTGCGGATCTCGGTCACATTCTTTGGTGCTTTCCATTCTCTGACTGCCGCCACTTTAGCAGGGTCTACAGCTATATCTTCCGCTAATATGACATGCCCCAAGAAGTTAACCTCAGATAGTCAGAATTCACACTTGCTTGCTTTGGCATACAACTGATTCTTCTTCAGGGTGTCCAGGACTATCCGCAAATGCTCAGCATGCTCCTCCCGACTTTTGGAATAAATCTGGATATCTTCAATGAAAACAATCACAAACTTGTCCAAGTAAGGACGGAAGATCCTGTTCATCAGATCCATGAACACAGCTGGTGCATTGGTAAGTCCAAACGGCATGACCACATACTCATATAGTCCATATCGTGTCCTGAAAACCGTATTCTCTATGTCTTCATCCTTAACCCGGATTTGATGGTAGCCTGACATCAAATCAATCTTGGAGAAGTGACTGGAACCCCTGAGTTGATCGAATAGATCATCAATCCTGTGTAGAGGGTACTTGTTCCTGACTGTCAGCTGGTTCAATTTTCTGTAATCTATGAACATCCGAAGTGTACCATCCTTCTTCTTCATAAATAATACCGGGGCTCCCCAAGATGATGTCCGGTTCTGGATGCATCCTAGTCTGAGCAGATCATCAATTTTCTTCTTTAACTCTGACATCTCAGCTGGGGCCATCCGGTAATGCGTCAATGACACTAGAGTAGTGCCAGGATACAACTTGATCTCAAAATCAATCTCCCTCTTGGGTGTCAAGCCGGGAGTTCTGTCGAAATACCTCCGCGTAGTCTTTCACTACCGCCGGAAGTTCAGCCACCGGTGCCTTGTCCAATCTGATGTTGTTCAATACAAGGTGCTTCAATTCTTCATGCAGTCTTCTGGTCATAGGGATGCTCTGTTTGTCAGCATGTACCACGTATCGTTTTCCCTCGGGTGACCAAAATATCACCATGCGGAGATGGCAGTCAATGCTGGCCTGGAAGTTAGTAAACAATCCATGCCAAAAATGATGTTGTACTCAGTCATCTCGAGTACCAGATAATTGAACTCAAATCTGAATCCAGCGAGTTCAGTGTTTACCTCTGTGCATATAAGTCCTAGTGATGTGTCTCCAATGGGGGACATAATAGTGAGGTGCGATGGACAATTTTTGTACTAGGGTGCCAGTAGCAGATATAAATGCAGCAGATACAAAAGAGTGGGATGATCCAAAATCAAATAATACGAAAGCATATGAACTACCAACTACTGCCATACCTTGAATCACTGAGTGATCCACCGTCTCTGGATGAGGAGCCAAATTGTACAGTCGTCCATATCCTGTCGGATTAGGTGCCCGTCCTGTTTGGTTGTATGCCCTAGAGACTTGTGAATTAGTTGATCGGGTTGGAGGACGAAAGGAACCCTTAGAGTGAGAGGGTCTACTGCTGACATTCCCTCTTGAAATGGCCCTGCTGGCCACACTGGAAACAGGTGCTCACACCTAGGGGGACCTAAGAAACGGATACTGATGGGGAGGGCTGATTGGGACGAAAGCCTCCAGTTTCCCAGTAGAAGGTCATGGTCTCCCAAAGTTAGGTCGGAACCTCTTGTTAGGACGGAAACACTTCCACCGCTCTGGCCTCAGCGGTGGTCCATAAACCGCACTATCTCTGTCAGCTCTTGCTCAGCTATGGTAGCTCGGCTAACCACTTCCGCCAATGTAGGTGACTTGAAGATAGTCACTTTGGCCTTGATGCTTGGTCGAAGGCCCCGCTCAAATTTACGAGCCTTTCTGTACTCCGTGTCCACCTTGTATAAAGCATAACATGATAGAAGGAGGAACTCCTGATGATACTCCGCCACAGTCATGGTGCCTTGCACCAAAGATATGAACGCTTGTGTCTGGCATTCCTTTTCTTCCTCTAGAAAGTAGTGCTCCAGGAACATAGCCGAGAACTGGTCCCACATCATCTCAGTCCTTTCCCTTCTGGAATATGTGCCCGCTGTCGTTCAATCACTTCCCACCACTTGTCGGCATCATCAATCAACTGTGAAGTAGCCAGCAATATCCTATCTTCATTACCAGTGATCTTCAATAATGTCAAGATCTTGGTGATGTTTCTCAGCCAATTCTCCACTCCGGCAGGTCCCTCTTTCCCTTTGAAGTGAAAGGGACGCTACTGCTGGAAGTCTCTAACCATACTCCGATCATGAGCCTCATGGGTGGTCGCATTTCCATTGCCGTTCATATGTTGTTGTAGAACGGAAGTGACCACCGCCTGTACTAAATTCTGCAGCTTGGGAGGTACCATGGGAATGTTCACGCTATTCTGTTCCTCCTCCTAGTGTGGTTGCTGCACCTCTTCCTCCACATGCGGGTTTTGTCGGGTTCTTCTTCTCGGAGGCATTTTCCTAAGTCATTGAAACATCGTTGACTTAGCTTCTTCGTAAAATTTCGTCTTTACGTATTTTGTGGAAATTGCCAAATAAACATTTTTGTATTTCTTTGTTTTTGGGGAAAATTTTCTAAGTATCAAGTGTTGTTTCTCAATTCGAGGAAATCCTGATTTTTTTTGTTTTCAGGGAAAAATTTCCTAAGTATCAAGTATTATTTCTCAATTTGGGGAAATCTTGATGTTTCTTGTTTCAGGGAAATATCTCTTATTTTGCTATGTTTGATAAATCCATTTTATATTAATTGTCCTTCCCTTGCTATCATTCCTTTTTCTCCCAGTGTTGCTCTCAGATTGAATGCTTTAGTCTGAGTCTTAACAAAGTAAATTAATCCGGCCCCCATGCAGTGGATTCTGAAGAGTCGGTCAGTTGGGATTCTTATCTTGTCAGTGAGACATGATACCGTCTTAATCTTACTTCGAAAGATTCATACTTCTGGTTTCGCTCTGATACCAACTGTAACGCCCCACCCTTTTTCACTCGCCGAAAATCAAAGTCTATTTTTTTTTTTTTGAAAATAAAGAGTGAGAGAGAGCGGGACGTCACGACGTGAGCTGAGTTCAAGCTTCCAAAGCCCGACCCTTAATTGGCCAACCATACGTGTGCATGGACTAAGTCCACTAAAACGGTTCACACGCATTAAGGCTAAGCTTACGGAATAAACGTAGTTGCGGAATTATAATAGAGTTACTATCCTATCCAATTTTAAGCAAGGAAGTCCACATAAATTAATTTTAAAAATGTACAAAATTAAAACCAAACCATAGCAGGATAGTTTTAAGTTATTATAGTCCCAAAATGCTAATTAATCAAATTACATTGTCCAAAATAAAAACTTAAATAAAATAAATCTAGATCCTCCAAGCTCCTAAGTTTGGCTCCGCTCACGTCCTTCTCTCCGTCCATTCCCTATGTCATTATCTAAGGTGGAAGTAGGGCGTTAGTCAATGCGCCCAGTAGGTATTCCGAGTAGGGTCAAACACATGGATTAGTGTAAAAATCACATAGATATAAAATGTCAAATCATGCAAGTCAATGCAATGCCATGTAACGCCCTGCCCTTTTTCACCCGTTTTCCGAAAATCACAGTCTATTTTTTTTTTTTTGAAATAGAAGAGTGAGAGAGGGCGCGGACGCCACGTCGCGAGTTAAGTTCGAGCTTCTAAAGCCCGACCCTTAACTGGCCAACCCCACGCGTGCGCGGAACTAAGTCCACGAAAATGGTTCATGCGTAGGAAGTAAGCTCGCGGATTATAGTTATTGCGGAACATGATAATAGAGTCTATCCTACCGATTTTTAGATAGAAGGGAAGATACAACATTGAATCCAAAATGCCCCTATGTTAATATTTATATCACAAAATATAATCGTCCATAAGTAACATCCAAACCATTGCAAGAAATGTAAACTTATACAACCCGACAAGCTAAGTTACTTTAAAATTACATCTCCAAAATGTAAATGTAAATAAACTAAGACTGCGCTGCCAAGCTCCTAAGCTTGGCTACTGTCATGTCCACCGCTTCCGCCATCCCCTGCGTCATCAGCTAGGGTAGAAGTAGGGCGAGTCAACGCTCCCAGTAGGACTCCGAGTAGGGCTAGCACATGGATTAGTGATAACACATATACCGATAAAATAACATATAACAAAATAAGCATGTGATGAATGTTATGCCATGGGTGCCTATGTCATGTGTCCCACCCATCATCCGTATGATCATACAATGCATTATCCCCATGTTTGCTTCTCCGTCGCCCGACAGAGCATGGACCCCGGTTATCGAACTATCCCCATGTTTGATTCTCGGTCGCCCCGACGGAGCATGGACTCCGGTTATAGCCCTCAGGCTATCCCCATATCTGATTCTCGGTCGCCCCGACGGAGCATGGACTCCGTTTCATTATTTTCCCGCCCATGCCATGCATGAGATGTACGTACATTATGCTATGTAGTATAGATAAACCATAATTTTGATATACCATACATAGCCATATAATGCATAATATTAAAATATAATCCATATGATTCATAACTTAAAACACATCATAAGATAAATCATAATCATAAATCCATCATAAGGCAAATCAAAATAATTTAAAACACTCACATATCCATCGCTTACAAAAAGGTAGGAATCCTACCGAATACCACGTAGCATTCCGTTCCGTTTCCGTTCAATAATCCGGTCGCCGATCGCGTACCGTTTGCGACGTCCCGATACCTTATTACATTTACCGAATTAGTCCATACGTTTTTCCATGATTAAGTCCATAAATCCATCTACTTAGGACCCATTAATGGCCATTAATTATGTTACAATTTTATAGAAAATCAGCCCTTAACTTAGCCCATTATCCATTGGTTAAAACACATACATAAGTCCGATTTTGGCCATTTCAAATATTCAAATGAGCGAGCCTAAAACGCAGCATCTATACGTTTCATTTCATCATTCGTAATATCCGATTTCATGTCTAATCCCCGTAGGGTTCGGCCATGTACCATGGCCGAACCTATGGTTCTTCAATGTGGCACTTATTTACCGTTGCCATTCCTCTCCCATAGTTCAATCATCCATTTATTTATGTACATTCTAAGTCCAAAAATTTATTCATACTTAGATCCATTTGATCATGACCTAGTATCATAAAAACCGCCACCTAATTTAATTAAATTTGTAATCATCTAACTCCATATGATTCAATAGTTGGCCCATAATCATGACATCCAAATGGGTCATGGGTTCGGCCATACACCATGGCCGAACCCATGGTGCCTATTTCCATTCCCTTGGGTCCATTTACCTTCACAAATGAAATTAAATCATTCATTTAAAATCCCATTTTTCATCTCATTTAAAACATCACATACCTACTCATAAATGCATTTAAATTTATCATCTCTTTCCATCATTTTCCATTCCTTTTACCTTCATTAAAAATCACTAAATCATCACCATAGGGTTCGGCCATACATCATGGCCGAACCCATGGTTCATGGCTCACTTTCATGGATGTTATTTTAAAGACTAAGTTTTGTCCCAAATTAATCCAATTTGAAATTACTAATCTTCGTTCATTTTGGCCCTTTAAAACAAACTCTTAAGCATTGATACATACATTAACCTTAGCCTAAAATTGATCCAAAATTGGGTCATGGGTTCGGCCATACATCATGGCCGAACCCATGATGTTTCTTTCTCCATTTTTCTTGGTTTCATTTATCCATTTTAACATACTTCCAAATGAAGATTAAATCATCCATCTAAATCTTCATTTTCCATCAAAAGATTACTACATACCATACTTACTCATCTATTCAAATTCTCATTCCTCCATATTATTTTCCATGCCTAAAAGTCCCATAACCTTACTATAGGGTTCACTTCTATGGATGCCATTTTCAAAGACTCATGTTTTGTCCCAAAAATAATCCATTAAAATCACTAAACCTTCATTCATTTTGGCCTAAAAAAAAAACTTATATCATACACTTTGTAATCCATTTAAAACTATCATTTTCTCCATCATTTTCTATCTCTTCACTCTCATTAAAATAATCATGTGCATTCCCCATGATTTTCTCATCTTAACAATCCTTTAAAATTACCCATTCTTAACCATTTGAAACCTAATTTTCATTAACCATTCTCCACCATTTTAAACCTTCACACCTTAATTAAAAAATCATCCATTTCTTAATCCATTCTCCATTTTTATCCATTTCTTATCCTATCTTTTGATGGATCTTAGATCCATGGCCCACAACATTTTTTGCCATATTTGGTCTAAGAAATGGATTTCGTATCCTATCTTTAAAAATATAAACTCTTGACGACTCCTCCGGTCCTTCTTTCTTCTTTGCTTTCCTTAGCCCTTTCTCCTTCTTTCTCTTCTTGATGATCGGCCAAGATGAGCTTGATCAAGGGTATGGCCCTCCAAGCTTAGGATCGGCCAATATTGAGTGAGTTTGTTTGAGAGGGATGGAGAGGGGAAGGTGATGGAAAACAAGATCTTAGCCTTTGATCTTGAGGTGGTGATGGTTGATCAATGCTTGGTCTTCCCTTTTCTTCTCTTCTTTTCCTCTAAGTCTTCTTATTTTCTTCTTTTCTTCTCTTGATACATGGAGGGACGTTTTGGGTGTGAAGAGAGGGAGTGTGAAATGAGAGGGATGAGATGGAAAATCCATCTCATCTTTGGTCTTACTTGGACCATACCCCTCCATCATGTCTCCACCAACCAAAGTATGGGCTCCCTTGACCTTGGTGGTGGTGGTTGAGACTCAACCACCAAGCATGGCTCCCATGTCCTCTTTGACTTGTTTATGTTGACCCTAATTAATCAACCTAATTAATTAAGTTAAGTCCTCACTTAGGTTAATTAATTTCTATCCAATTTAATTCAATCAAATTATCTATCTAATAAATCCACCCATGGTTGACCAAGTCAATCATGGTGGACGGCCCCCACATATACCTACCCCACCCGCCACCTCACTTGATGAGGTGGGGGTGGGCCCCACTTGGCCATGTTATTTTAATTCCATTAATTTTAACTTAGGTAATTTTACAATAATTTTAATCAATTTAATTTACCTTAATCCACCTTAGTCATTCTTAAATTTATCCATGGTTGACCAAGTCAACCATGATGGTTGGTCCCACTTTTTCCTTGGTACACACGCCACCTCAATTGGTGAGGTGGAGGTGGGCCCCATTTGGTCATACCATTTCATTTCATTACTAACTTAGGGGTTTTAATTCCAAATTACCCTTTTTAAATTAATTGGCCCACCATTGGGCCCACGGCCCAACCGATTATTTTCTACCCCTTTAACTTAGAGTTTGGACCAATTTTGATCCATTGGGTCCCACATGGTGATCGGGCCCACTTTGACTCAAATTGACTATCTTTGACCCAATTACTTCTCATTGACCCATTGAATGGATTTTATCCAATTTGTGGCCCAATTGGGCCATTCTTGGACCCTTGTCCCAAAGTTGATCCATTTGGCATTTTCATCACATCAAATTCCAAATTAAAATAATTAAATGTCCAATATATTGCTTCGAAAATTCGGGCTATTACATGCCATGGGTGTCATATGTCATGATTCCTACCCATCAACCATATCACAATCACATAGTAATCCTCTTGATGCATAAGCCACATCAAGGTATTGTCATGACTCCCCACGTATGCATTATCGGTCCCACCGAATGGAGCGTGGACTCCTCATTCATTTCAAACATCATAATCGGAATCAATGCGGATCCCTCCCCACGTTTGTTTATCTAGTACTCGAATGGAGCGTGGACTCCCATTATAAGTTCCCTCCCATGCCATGCATGAGATATGAGTGCATCGTACCATTTCATATTACACATATAGTATTGAAATTCCATTCTTTTAAACATAGCATATTGATACCAAAAATAATTCATAACACATAGGAATAGAAACCATCCACATACATAAATCCAGTGTATGAACAAGGTAGGAATCCTACCAACGTCCAAATATCTGTAACACCCCGAGTTTTCAAAGATATTAATATTTACAAAAATGCCATTGGAATTACTTATTGACATTTGAATACTTTTATATGGATATGTAATAACTTAGTAATACTGCTATGGTTTGATTTGGATTTGCTATGGTTTGGTTTGCTTGAGTTGGATCTTTGATTTAAGTTATTTTGGATAGGACTTGTACTTTGCTATCTCATTTGGAATAGGATTGTTATCCTACTGTCATTCTGCATATTTGATTTATTCCGCAAGTTTTATCTAGTTCTATGTGTGGTTTGATTTTCATGGACTTGGTCCATGCACACATAGGTTTGGTCAGTTAAGGGTCGGACTTTGGAAGTCCGAACTTACCTCGCGTCGTGACGCTCCCTCTCTCTTCCACTTTAACTTTTAAAAAAAAATATTAGACTCTGATTTTCGGAAGGGTGGAAAAGGGCGGGGCGTTACAGTTGGTATCAGAGCAAAATGGGAAGTTAATTCATCGAAGTAAGATTAAGTGTAATGCCCCGCCCTTTTTCACTCGCTTCTTCTCGTAAATTCAGAGTCTATTTTTTTTTTTATAACAGAGTAGAGTGATAGAGCGATGGACGTCACGACGCGAACTAAGTCCGAACTTCTAAAGTCCAACCCTTAACTGGTCAACCCTATGTGTGCATGGACCAAGTCCAAGAAAACAATTCACACATAACAATACGATACACATGCGGAATACATCATAACATGCGGAATAAAATTAGAACCAAGTTCTCTTCCATTGATAGCAAAGTACAAAGTCAAATAATCACATTAATCATTATCCAAATAAAACATCCAACCATAGCACTTCATCTAAGTTATTACATTCCAAAATCTGGATACTCCAATACAAATCTCTGAGTATCTTAAATAAAATATAAACTAAAAGTATTCCAAGCTCTTATCCTTGTCCCTTTCCCCGCTTAGCGTTTTCCTCGTTTCCTACATCATCCACTAAAGGGTAGAAGTACGGCGATAGTACAACGAGCCCCGTAGGTATTCCAATTAAGGTTAATACATGGTTAGTACAAAATATATATTATAACATAATATATAAAACTAGGTAAAATCCATATATAATATATATACAAAACCAGTTATAATAACTCATTTCATACTTTCAAAACATTGTATCCAAAACAGTGTATGATAATTGAGATCCAATCATACCGATGAAACCAGAAACCTTACATGATAATAAAGATCATAATCATGCGATCCAATGCCATGCCATGCTATCATATGCAATGAGTTCCTCCCATCGAAAACACATGGTATACGCATGATGGAACTCTCATCATCAAGGTATCTTCCTAGTGGGACTCTCATCACCAAGGTCGCAGAACATATGGTATACTCTTAATGGAATTCTCATCATCAAGGTATTCCTCCTGGTGGGACTCTCATCACCTAAGGAAGCCCCACAGTTGCATCACGGACATTCCGACGGAGTGTGGGCTCCGGTTGCACAATATGCTCTTGATGGAATTTTCCTCATCAAGTTAATCCTCCTAGTGGGACTCTCATCACCAAGGGAGGCCCCATAGTTGTCTTACGGATATTCCGATGGAGTGTGGGCTCCGGGTACCTGTCTTCCCTCCCATACTATGCATGAGATGCAAATGCCAACATGCTATGCAGAAAACACATATCATAGCATTTAAAAATCACAGTTTAAAACATATACCGCACATGCTATTTTATCATATAAACATAGCATTTAAAGTCACAATTTGAAACATATACTTTGCAACATAAATTCATCAAAATAAGATAAACAATTGTACATAAACCCATGGTTTCAAAGAGGTGGAATCCTACCAAAGACCGCTTCATGTCCTTGCGTCTTTCGTCCTATAACCGCTCATGATCGTAGACACCTTATGAGGTTCCGTTACCTTAAAATATAATAAAGAATCAAAACCAAGTCCCACTTGATTTACAATATTTTAAGTCCATGAACCATTCTTCATTTTTTACCCTTTATTTACCAAATTGCCATTGATCTCGTCACCTAAGTTTTAGGTCCCAAAACATAGGTCTATTAATTCTCATGTAATTACTAAAATGCCATCTATGGCTAACCTTCCATTTTTAGCAAGTATTTACAACTTTGTCATTGCCTTTGACAATTCATGTTTAGGTTCCACTATATTACATACATGGATCCACCAATGATCCACTACCATGGAACCACAAATAAAACCTTCCATAGTTAGAATTTTCCAAATTAATCTCTTTCTTCTATAATTGGAAACTTTCTAAATTAAACTCTAACTTTCCCTAATTGAATGCTTTCCAAATATAGATTCCATAATTACATATCATATTCCATAATTAAACATAATCTAGCATCTTAGCCATTATGGTCCGACCCATGTCTTTATTAGAAGATTATCAAGAATAGTAATCACCTTCCATACATGGAAGTTTTTTAAAAATAATCTTCATGGTCTATAATTAGATATTTTCTAATTTCAATATCCACTTTCCAAGAATAGGAACTTTCCTATAATAAACAAATTTCTATAGATAGATAGTTTCCTAAATTAAAAACTATCTTTCCATTATTGGATGCCTTCCAAGTTTAACAACTCCTTCCATATTTGGAAGCTTTCCATATTAAGCAACCAAATCCATCTCCATTCCAAAAACAACCCCATGGGGTTCGGCCAAGCACTATAGCCGAACCCGATGGTTCATGATCTTCATCAATGGTTTAGATCCATTAAAACATTCAATAATAATACTTACATAATTTAAACTCTAATTGCATTAACATCATCCCAAAATTCTCTATGGGGTTCGGCCATACACTATGGCCAAACCCTAAGGTCCTTAGTTCTCCATCATTCTTTAAATTTAATAAATCAGTCCACATGATTTAACCTCTAAGAAAACTTAGATCAATAAAAATATTTGGTGGGATTCGGCCATACATCATGGCCGAACCTCACCCCTGCTTTTCTATTCTTTTGGTCAAACATATCAACCTTTCCAAATTATCATGATCCTTTCCCAATCTTCTTTCATTTAATTAATCATCTATATTTTTCCATTAAAATAAACCATAACTTAACCCATGTCTTTCCATACTTCTAAACCAACATTCATTCATTACCAACATTATTTCATGGGGTTCGACCATGCATTGTGGCCGAACCCTATAGTTCATGTTTCCCTTTATTCCCTTCAAACTTCATTTAAAATTTATCTAACACTTTCCATGGGTTTCCATCATTCAAATCCATTAATTTAAACCATGACTTTCCACGGTTTCTAACCTATAGAAATAACCAAAGTTCCTCCATGGGTTTCCATAATTAAACACTTTCTAAATTAAGCAGCCATGTTTCCATAAATAATCCCCACCTTCCATTTTAATCTAAGATCCATAATTAGAAAGTTACTAATTTACTCTCCACCTTTCCATTATTAGAAGCTTTCCATAATTAGAAACCAAGTCTCCTTAATTGGATGCTTTCCAAATTTAGCAACTTCCAATTAATCCAAGGTCCATGATTAGATATTTTCTAATCTAGTAACATCCTTTAAAATCCATACTTTGGTACTTTATAAAATAATAATTCTCTTCCATGGATCTAAAACCATATATCAAATCAAAGAAATAGAATCACTTACCGGTTCCGCGACTCCTTCGACTTTTCATCGGTTGACCTTGTTCTTCCAATCCTTCTCCTTTCCTTAGCCTTTTCTTGTGTATACCGTGAACCACTTTGTGCTGCTGTTCTTGTGCTTGCTGCTGCCTCTCCTTTGATAATGATTGCCGTGAGACAAGGTTTGAGAGAGAGAGAGAGAGAGAGAGAGAGAGAGGAAAATCGGCCTAAGGTGTAGGTGTGCCTTGCGCCCCCTCCTTCTCTCCTTTTATTGATCTCCAATTGGCCAATCTTAGAAGGTTCTTGAGATAATAATTGCCCCTTGCCGTGAGCCCTTGTGTTCTCCATTTTTTACACATATACCATATTGTAGATCAGTTTTGACCTTGTTAACTTCCGAATCAGGAAAAGTGATAAACTACAAAGTTGTAGCCCTTGAAGTCTTATTTCCAACGAAAAAAGAATCAAAGCAATCGAACATTGGAGTGGAACTTTATAACCAAAATACTGAACATATGTCAAACCTTCCTTATTTTTCTCCTTTTCTTATTTTCTTTCTTTTTCCTTAATCCCTATTTAGAATATGCTATGCGCCCTTGCTCCCTTCTTTAATTACCTCATACCGTGTGCACTTGTTTGCCTCTTATAAAACCTTCCCTAAATCAAGAATAGACAGTGCCATGCGCCTCATTCTTGTTGCCTCTTCCATTTTATTAAAATCTTCCTTAATTGCACTTCCCATTTTAATTTCCAACTTCTAAACTTAAAAACTTACCAACTTAATAACCATTCTCCATATTTAGACACTTTCCAAATTTACCTTCAATGTTTCCATATTTAGACACTTTCCAAATTTAGCTTCAATGTTTCCATATTTAGACACTTTCCAAATTTAGCATGTATATTTCCATATTTAGGCACTTTCCAAATTTAGTCATTGCCTTAATTAATCTCCCATTGGTTCATACTTAGAAGGTGCTATGCTCCCCCTTCCCTTTTGTTTTATAAAAACTTTCCTCTTAATTCTAATTAGAAGGTGTCGATCCTCTATCTTAGCAATTCCTTTAATTCCACTCTTAACCAATGAAAGACCCTTTATAAAATGATCTTATGCGCATTTACTTGGATATCCAAATCCACATTCGGCCATGCATCCTTTCTTTTTTTAGATTAGAAAGTCCCATGCGCATATCTCATAGATTTCATACCTCCCACACGGCCATGATAATCTATCTTATTCCAAACAAATCTTTCCATGATCCCTCATTTAATTTTTATTGAAAACATTTACCAAAACCGTTGGGTCTTAATTGGGTAAAGACTCAACATTTTACCCATCTTAGATCCATATCTAAAATTCATAATTTAAATGGGTAATTTCCGTAATATTATAATTTGAAAATCCAGGGTATTACATTAAGATGGTTTCATGTCTCACTGACAGATAAGAATCCCAACTGATCGATTCTTTGGAGTCCGCTGACTGGGTGCCGGATTAATTACTTCAATAGACTCAGACTGAACAATCAATCTGAGAACAACAATGAAAGATAGCAAAGTAAAGTACAGTCATCATAAGTGGATATATCAAACATAGCAAAGTAGGATACACTTCCTCGATATCCCCACATTGAGAAACAAACAATAGGAATTTAGAGATTTTCCCCAGAAACAAAGTAAAACAAAGAGTGATGATTTGGCAATTTCTCCAACTAAGATACATTGTATTATACATATGGAATCCCCCAAAACAAAGATTAGTTTGAATGGAACTGCTGTTGTTATTCATGTGTTCTATTGTTATGATACAGATATGTCGAATAACGTTGAGTATACAGAGTTGTGGGATAGAGGAACCCCTAGTAATCCAATAGATCTGGTGTCTTCTTCCAACAACTCCAGCATGGAAGTTAACATGGACAATCAAGAGGGTTTTCCCGAGGAGGTTGAAGTGAATCTAGCACTTTTTCCAAAAGAGCATTGGAAGATATGCTGAGAGCATGCATGTTAGATTTCAAAGGTGGATGAGAGGATCATTTGCCACTGGTAGAATTCTCGTATAACAACAGCTACCAGGCAAGCCTTCAGATGGCCCCATTCGAGGCTTTGTATGGTAGACCGTGTAGGTCACCAGTGTGCTGGACAGAGGTTGGTGAGCCTGCACTAATAGGACCCGAGTTGGTTGCAGAGACCACAGCGCAAATACAGTTGATATGGCAACATCTATTAACTGCACAGAGTCATCAGAGGAGCTATGCTGATAAGAGAAGAAGGTTTCTTGAATTTGAAGTGGGAGACATGGTGTTCTTAAATGTCTCACCACGGAAGGGACACATGAGGTTTGGAAAGAAGGAGAAACTGTCACCAAGATTTGTGGGACCGTTTCCCATCATAAGAAGGATGGTGGATGTAGCATACCAATTGGCACTTCCTTCACAATTGGCATCTCTACATGATGTGTTCCATGTATCGATGCTGAGGAAGTACAATCCCGACCCTTCCCATGTATTGAATGTGCAAGATATAGAAGTACAAGGTGACGTGACATACGTCGAGAGGCCTCTCAGAATAGTGGAGACTGAGCAAAGAGTGCTACGAAACAGAGCAATTCAGTTCGTCAAAGTGGTGTGGGATCGACATGGTATTGAGGAGGCCACTTGGGAACTTGAATCGGAGATGAGAATAGCTCACCCCGAATTGCTTATGTAATTTATTTTGGAACCCTATTTCGCTCGATTTTCGGGACGAAAATTTTAAAAAGAAGGTTATATTGTAACACCTCGAGTTTTCAAAGATATTAATATTTACAAAAATGCCATTGGAATTACTTATTGACATTTGAATACTTTTATATGGACATGTAATAACTTAGTAATACTACTATGGTTTGATTTGCATTTGCTATGGTTTAGTTTGTTTGAGTTGGATATTTGATTTAGGTTATTTTGGATAGGACTTGTACTTTGCTATCTCATTTGGAATAGGATCGTTATCCTACTGTCATTCTGCATATTTGATTTATTCCGCAAGTTTTATCTAGTTCTATGTGTGGTTTGATTTTCATGGACTTGGTCCATGCACACATAGGTTTGGCCAGTTAAGGGTTGGACTTCGGAAGTCCGAACTTAGCTCGTGTCGTGACGCTCCCCGCTTTCTTTCACTTTAGCTTTTTTAAAAAAAAAATTAGACTCTGATTTTCGGAAGGGTGGAAAAGGGCAGGGCGTTACAATATCGTATCCTTGCATATTCGTCAAAACCGATCGCAGATCGCATCAAGCCGATCGTACACCCGTTTGTGAAATCCCGTTACTTTATTACATTTAACAAGTAAATAAATCAATCCGACGATCCATTTGATTTCCATCAACCCCTACATCATTCCATATTCGCTTCCATTTATGATCATAGCCTTTAAGCCGGTTAAGTCCCCCAAGGGCTTTCGGCCATACATTAGGGCTGAAACATGTTTAAGTCCACAAAACTCATTAGTGTGGTTAGGCCATATAACATGGCCGAACCTCACTCTTTTGATTTTGGCCCCCTTATTAACCCTTGTTTTATTTTAACCAATGCGGGATTCATTCTTTGATTTATTATTCTAATCATCCCTAGATCCACAAAGGTCATCCATGGGGGTTGGCCATACAACATGGCCGAACCCATAGTCTTTCATTTTAATTATTTAGCCATCATCTTCTTAGCTAGATAATCCAATGATGATCATTTAAACATGATTAGATCCATAACATGATCAATGGAGTTCGGCCATACACCATGGCCGAACCCATGAATCGTCATTTCCATCTTCTCCTTTCTTATCTTGATAGTCCATAATTAAGTTAAAATATATTAGGTCCATAAAAACTCCTCCATGGGGTTCGGCCATAATGGTTCCTCCTCTTCATCCTATGTTCCATTTTCATATCATCTTGAGGATGGTTTTCTTAAAAAAATGCATACAATAAGTTTAGGTTCTTTGATGGGGTTCGGCCATACATCATGGCCGAACCTCATCCAATCTCTTTTTGAGCCTTCATATGATCCCCATAAAATTTAGGGCTCGGCTATAACGCCCCGCCCTTTCTGAGAATCAGAGTCTAATTTTTTTTAAAAAAATAATAATATAATAACACCGGAAGAAGGCGGACGACGTCACGATGCAAGCTAAGTTCGAACTACCCAAGTCCGACCCTTAACTGGCCACCCATGTGTGCATGGACTAAACCCTGATAACAATCCACACATGGAACTAATCAAGTCATGCGGAATAAACTAGACCAATTTGCGGAAATAATCTGAATAGATAGCAAGTACAAGTCTCCCATTAAAATTACTTAAATCAAATATCCAATATGAAACTATAAGCAAACCATAGCAAAGTTACTAGCTATTACATGTCCATAAATTGTAATTCAGAAGACAGTAAAATATAAGTCCATTCCAACACTCAAGCGCTTAAGCTTGGCTCCCCTCCAGGTCCACGACCTTCTCTTTCCCTTTTCCTTTTCCTGTATTATCCTCTAAGAGGGCGTTAGATCAACGCGCCCAGTAGGATTTCCGATTAAGGCTACCACATGGTTAGTATATATAAACATGCATATATCATAGTATATATGGTCATCAAAAACAGATAAATCAATGCTATGTACGTATGCACATGTAATGAGTCCCTCCCATCACACATATACATAGCCATCACTTGACGAGACTCTCATCGTCAAGGTAAATCACAATACTCTTTCATTTCTTCTTGATGATATTCCTCCTAGCGGGACCCTCATTGCCTAAGGAGGCCGATGTGACTCTCATCATCATAATATTTCTCCTGGCGGGACCCTTATCGCCTAAGGAGACCAATGTGACTCTTTTCATCATGTTACCCCTCCTGACGGGACCCTCATCGCCTAAGGAGATTGGGTAACTCTTATCATTATAATACTCCTCCTCGCGGGACCCTCATCACCTAAGGAGGTCTCACAGTTGCATCACAGTATATCACCGGAGTGTGGGCTCCGGGTTCCATAAACATCATCCCATATCCATGCATGAGATGCCAATGAATAGATGCAACATGTATATAAATCTCATCATTCAAAATTCAATATGATAAATAATAGTATAACAATGTCTCATAAAAACCATCATAAAAACAGGTATAGATGTGGTTACAAGTAGGTAGGAAACCTACAGAAACTTCGCTTAAGTGTCCGTTCTTTTGAGCTTCACCCAATCACGACTCGTATGCCGTTCAACTTCCGTTTCCTTATTTATACAATAGCAAGTCAATACTTAATCTTCTTGATTTCTAATCAAGTTTAGATCCCATAAAACATCTTGTGGTATGGTCGAACCTCAACCATTATAATTTGATCTCTATTTTTATTTAATCCTCTTTAAAACATCTCATATTACAAACATATCTTGGTAGGGTTCGGCCATACAACATGGCCGAACCAACCACTTTGGTTTGACCCTTCCTCTAAGTCCTTTAATCCTTCTCTATTCATTTTATCATTTGACTAGTATTTACGGTTTTGCCACTACTGACCCTTGCTTAGTTCTTGGTTAATAATCAAAGTCATATAACCAATCCACCTTAGTGGGGTTCGGCCCTTCTAATCTTTCATAATTAAGTCTAGTTACCAATTTATCCATGTGATTAACTAGACCTTAATCTTCCATCATTTTCTTGGTTCCATAAATGCTTAAGTCCTTCAAAGTCACTTCATGGGGTTTCGCCATACATATGGCCGAACCCAATGGTTCTTCATTTCTATCCATTTTCATACTACAATCCATCTATAATTTCTACTCCAAATAAACCATAAAATGGTCCATGGGGTTCGGCCATACACATGGCCGAACCCAATGGTTCCCTTGGTTCAATGATTCCATCATATGTACATAACTTAGGCTCTACTTTTTAACCATGATATCTACATGGTTCAGCCATCCAATGGCCAACCCAAAACAGTAACTATATCTCCATTTAAATCATATAGAAGCCCCATAATATTGCATGGTTTCTATCCCTCAAAATCATCACAAATCACCATAAAATTATCATATCATTTCATGGGGTTCGGCCATCCAATTTGGCCAAACCATATGGCCTATAATTTTAAACCTTTTAACATATAATTTGTGTCTCATTAAACATATAACAATCACCATAGTATTGTATGGTTTGTAGACTTCAAAACCATCAAACTAACCAAATAAATTTCATGGGGTTCGGCCAACCAAGGTGGCCGAACCGAATGATACATTTTTTTACCATTTTACACAACCTTTAACCAAGGTTTAATTTCTTGATGCATTCGGCCATTCCATGGCCCAAAACATGACACTCAAATCCATGATTTAAACCTTTTCAACCTGCATCTTAGGTCTAATTTAAACATCCAAAATAGTCCATCATTTGCATGGTTTTAACTTAACAAAACCATCAACATGACCAAAACATTTCATGGGGTTCGGCCAACCAAAGTGGCCGAACCCTATGGTCCATGTTTTCTATCTTTTAAACATCAATATACATACTCCATACCCTTGGTAGATTCGGCCATCCCATGGCCAAATCATGTACCATTTAACCCATTTTTTTAATAACAATTCCATGGAGTACTTACCAATTCTATAAGCCTTTCCTCTTGCCTTTGATCTTAGCTTCCTTCCCTCTTGCTTCCTTCCTTCTTTCCTCCTTAGTCTCAGCTGATTAGAAGCTTGAATCAATGGTGAAAACACCAAGGTATAATTCGGCCAAGGGGTATGTTCTTGAGAGAGGGAGAGAGATAAGAATTCTATGGTCTTTCAATGTAGAAATCGGCCAAAGGATATGGTGTTTTGTTTTTGTTAAGCAGCCCCATATCCTCTCATTACTACTCATCAAATTTTGATTAAACCAAGGAGGCATTTGGTGCCAACCAAGGCATCCCTTGGCTCCAACCAATGCACCCTTTGAGATGGAAAGACCCCTCCATCTTTCATCATTAAAGCCGCCCCCAACCATGGTGACCCTTGGCTTGGCCAAGGCACCCCTTCACTTCCAACGTGTGAAACTTGTTTCCTTGGTGATGTTTGAGATCAATACACCCCTTCATATCCATTTGACTCACTTGAACTCAAGGTCCCTTTGATTTCCAACTCAACTCACCCAACTCACTATACATGCACTTGAGTCAACTCATTACTTGATTTAATTCCAACTCACTTCAGTCCCACTCAACCTGATTTAACTCATATTTGAGCTCCCTTGATGGTCCACACGGTCAACCATGGTCCACATGGTCAACATGACCCATTGGGTCCCCATTTAGCCCATGGATCCAATTTGACGCCATGACCCATTTATGGGTGTTTTAGCCATTTGCATGTGATTTTCATATGTGCCTCAAGCCTACCCATTTATGCTCCATTTAGTTTCCGAATTAATTCAGCCTAACCCAATTAAAATTGGGCTCACCCAATGGTCAAATAAGTCCATCATGACCCATTGGGTCCCAATTGGGTCCTTTGACCCAAATAACCATCTTGACCCAATTAGATGTACATTACCCATCTACTTTAATTTGATCCTTATAATATGCACATTGGGTCTTAATTTGAACAATGGGCCCCACCATTTTCTCATCTACAATCGTAACCTTCTAATTTACCATTCCAATGGCATTTTTGTAAATATTCATATCTTTGAAAAATCGGGGTGTTACATCGGCCATGCAAGAGGCCGACCCTTGTTCTTGATCATTCTCTTTATGAAATTTACCCCTTATGTTCATTCATAGATGATGTGTACCCACAGTTCTTAACATCATCCATTAATCATATATGTAACCCTAATCTTCATCATCATTACTTCATTTGTTCAACCCATCTTAGCCATCAATAAGGTTAGGGTTTTGTCCATTTTTCAATCTCTAAAACCATATTTCGGATTTTGAACAATACTTTACTTTTATGTCCATTTCATTGATATTCCTTTAATGGATTTTAAATCCATGGCCTATAACCATTTGGCCGACTTTTTCAACCCGAAATGGAACCCATGGTTTCGCCATTCCATAGCCGAAACCATGGTTCCCCTTACATTTTTAGTAACATGAAACATAAACCTAACATTTTCCGTGTCTCCTTCCTTTTTCTTTCGTTCCGTCTTGCTCCTTCGTTCTTCTCCTTCCTTAGTCCTTTCTTTTTCCTCCTCCGTTCTTTGGTTTCTCCAAGTTTTATTGCCGAAATGGGAGAGAGGGAGAGATAGAGAAGAGATGAAGGTCTCTAGGTTTCTTAGAGGTGTATTCGGCCAAGGAGTGAAGAAAGGGAGAGGGATTGAGATGAAACCCTAAGAGAGGGTTCGGCCAAGGAGTGAAGGTTTGAGAGAGGGAGAGAGAGAGAGAGTGAGTGAGATGAAACACCCTCAACTATTTTTGTCTAAGGTAAAATCAGCCAAGGGAGGGTTGAGATGAGTCTATCTTGCCCTAGGGTTTCTTGGGTAAACCTTAACCTCCCAACCACCCTCATCAAGGTGTGGTCTTCCACATGTGTCCCTTGGCTAACCAAGAGGGCACATGGCTTACACTTGACATTCTCCCTCTACCAACGGTTTTTGTGTCTAGGGTTTCCATGAGATGGAAACACTCCACCTCCCCTTTGACTCACTTAAGTCCTTTCATCTTCCATGTAACTCACCACCCATTCAACCCACTTCATTTAACTGAAACTCATTCCCTTAACTCAAGCACTTGAATTCATTCTTAATTAATTAATTCCTTAATTCCACTCACTTCACTTAACCTTCTTGAACTCACCTATGAACTCACACATGGTTGACCAAGTCAACCATGGTGGCCGGCCCCACAAATTACCTTAGAACACATGCCACCTCACTTGATGAGGTGGACTTGGGTCCCACTTGGCTATGCCACTTCCATGTCACCTCCTACACTTGCCACCTCACTTGATGTGGTGGATCCCATGCCTTAGATCTTAATTGGGTACATGACCCGATTAAATCAATTCTTTACCCATTTACCTTAAACCTCAATTCATCTTGACCCATTGGGTCCCAATTGGGTATTTGACCCAATTGACCACATTTATCCAATTGATTAGAATCAACCCTACCCATGATCCATTGGATCATAATTGGGCCATTGCCCCAATTCTTGTCCATCTATCATTTATTCCATCTATCAATCTTACATTTAACAATTAAAATAGATAATAACCAATTTAATAATTGCATTGAAAATCCGGGCTATTACAGGATGGACCACAAGACCTTCACGGGAGAGGGGACGACAAATTCGAATGAATTGTCGCTTTCGCAGAAAGGGGCCCTTTTTAATTCAAATTTTTTGTCTCACCAACATATCGGTTCCATCGACAGGTCGACCTTGTCAACAATTACCCCTCTTCAACAGTGCACGATTTGGCACAATGCCAACATGTCTGCCATACCGATAGGTCTAATTACCGACATATCTTTTACACCGAAAGGTTTAGATTGCAGAACAATCATCCTTGATTTGTACAACTTGATGAAATCTTATTCTAAGCATGGTATTCATTCCAATGCATAAATATGCCAAGCATAATTCATCAAATCATTAAACATGCACAAAATCATTCCAAGGCACATACAATTCAAAATACTTTAAATGAAATGTATGGCTTTCCAAGTAGAATATGTACTATAGTCAGGAAAAGTACATTCTAGACTTCTAGTTAGCCAATTTCTCTCCTCATATCATGGTACTTTTCTGCTATGTGAACTCGCATGGTCTCTTGTGAGTTCATTTGTAGTGGTCTAAGATATGGAAGTGAATCTTAAACCACAACAAAACATGATTAATGGTCTATCTCCCAGGTACAAAGATTGTGGCATTTGGTGTTGCATACACACCCCTACAATCGTACCTTGATGACTAAACATTGGATTCATCAACTCTTTTAAGACATGATTCATTTGTCTTAACAAAGAGTTGTCTTTTATTTACCTTCCTTAGATTTTTAAGAATAGGTTTTGGTGGATGTCTTTTAAGCATAGGTTTTACTTGATTGTGCCTTTGTGTTTTCCTTTCCAAGAATCTCGTCAAATGATAGCAATTTCTTTTAAAATGTCCATCCTTATGATAGAAATTACACTTACCCTTTGAAGGGTGAGAGATACTTGTTTTACTAAACACCCCATGATGTATAGGTTCTTTGGTGGATGATGCACCAAGACCAGACACATTACGATGTTGTTTACCCAAACCTAGGAGTCTTTTAAGTCTTTCATCTCCGTGGGTAAACCTATCTTGGAATTTTTCTTTATGAAGTTTTAATTCTTTAACTTCCAAAGATAGTTTTTTAACATCTTCTTCAAGAATCTGTTGTGATGCCACAAATTTCGACATCCTTGCAGTGTATACTCATTTCTTCTTGAAGAATTTTATTACTCTCTTTTAGTTTCGTGTTTTCATTGTAGGATATTTCCAGATTAGAGGTAAGGAGAGATTTCATGTAATACCCTAGATTTTTCAATATATTAATATTTACGAAAATGCCATTGGAGTTATAAATTGAAGGGTTATGATCATAGATGAGAAAAATGGTGGGACTGTTGCTCAAGTAAGACTCAATGTACTTGTATAAGGTTTAAATTAAGTTAAATGGGTAATGTACATTTATTCAGGTCAAAGAGGTTAATTGGGTCAAAGGACCCAAATGGGACCCAATGGGTCGTGAATGACTTGATTAATCATGGAGTGAGCTCAAAGCTTAATTGGTTTAAGTTTCATTAAATATGTGAGTTGGTTTGAGTTGAAATAAATGATGGAGTCAAGTTGAGTTGAATTTATGAGTTGAGTTACATTAAATTGATGAG
Source organism: Chimonanthus praecox (assembly GCA_022113865.1). Classification (NCBI taxonomy): domain Eukaryota; kingdom Viridiplantae; phylum Streptophyta; class Magnoliopsida; order Laurales; family Calycanthaceae; genus Chimonanthus; species Chimonanthus praecox. The sequence continues at coordinate 12,013,330 of CM039096.1, read as the reverse complement.
TTATATGGGCTGAGTTGAGAAAGGTAAATAAATTATAAATGAGTGGAGTATGAGGTTGAAGGGCTGTTGTTTCATATTCAAATAAGATGGTCCACAAGTTGGATGCATGAGAGGTTACCTCATGTATGAAACTCCAAAGATGGAGAATGAATGGAGTTACCATTTTTTATGGAGTTACATAAGGTGGAGTGGCGGTTACACCAAGATATCAAGGGCTAGCTGTTGGAGCCTATGAGAGTTCCATTTCAAAATGAAACTCTCACACGCAATGGTAATGAAAGATGGATAATGTGAGGAATGCATACAGCAAGATGGTCTTGGAAAACCGTTGGACACCTTGGGAGTTTCATCTCAAGGATGAAACCCCAAGGGAGGTATTAAACAAATGGGAGTTACAAAGTGTGTTCACACTTGGAGGGGGGGAGTTTCATCTCAATGATGAAACTCTCACATGGGGCGTTGATGAGGATCAAAAGGAGCTGGACGGTTTGGTGGTCTAAGACAATACCAAACACTTGGTTGATGGGAGTTTCATCTCATGGATGAAACCCCCACATGGGTAAGTAAATGAGGAATGGCGGTTATAGATTTCAAACCCATACATGCCATTGGGGCACATGGGTGTTTCACATGTTGGATGAAACTTCAAGATGGAAGATGAATGGGGTTTGCGGAGGTTACTCAAGACCTTGCATGGGAGACGTTGGATGCTTGGGGAGTTTCATTTCATTGATGAAACCCCCAAGTAACATAAAGGATTTTGGTTAAGGTGATGTGACAAGGGTTTAATAAAAAACCATCACCTTGGCCGACCACCACATTTGGAACAAAAGACTTGGATCTTCTCTCTCTCTTAGACGTTGCTCATCTTTCAAGACCTAAGGCATTGGCTGATTGTCTTCCATACCAATCAGTCCTTGGCCGATCATCTTTCCAAGTCAAAGTACACATAGAGCAAAGGAGTTTGGCACCAAGGTTTAAAACCAAATTTCTATCTCTCTCTCTCTCTCTCAAATTTATACCTTGGCCAAATTATTCCAAGGAGTTGGCAGCAAGGTCAGTCACGGCCAAAAGAACAAGAAGAAAGAAGGAGAGTCTAGGGAAGTAAAGGACCAAGGAAGGAGTCAAAGAACCGAATGAGTCGTGGTATTGGTAAGTGCATTATAACCTTTGTTGAATAAAATGGATTAAGGATTATGATCCGGCCATTACATGGCCGAAGTTACCAAAGGTTTAGATCAAGGATTATGCTGTCTAAAAATGGCAAAACATGGACCATAGGTTCGGCCACTTGGGATGGCCGAACCCCATGAAAAGATTGGGTAATTTTTATGGTTTTTGATAGATAAAAACCATACCATGTTTTGAAGGTTTAAAGGATTTTTAAAGGTAGACAAGGTTACTGTTTTGGATCGACAATTGCATGGTTAAATCATGTTGTTTTCATGGCTAAATTGCTAATCATAAACCATGGATTGATGATGGACAAATTGAATATGGCCGAACCCCATGGACTGTTTTTATGGATTAATTAGGGTAAGATCATGGTTGGAAATTATGGATGATGATATGATTATTTATGGACTTAGTGTAAGTAAATAACCAACCACGGTAGATGATGGAATATGGGATAAAAATCCATAGGATGAGGTTCGGCCATGTAGTATGGCCGAACCCGATCAATGTTCATTTGGTGGACTTAGTGCTAAGTTATAATATAATTGGAGATGGGTTAATGAAGGATTTAAAGGACAAAAACTAAGTGGTGAGGTTCGGCCATACAAGGTGGTTTGGTTATGGACTTTGGTTTTTAAACAAAATTAAACAAAGGGTTAGTATAGTGGCATTATTGTAAATATGAAGGAATTGATCAAAGGTGAAATGATCAAAGATGAATGATCAAAGAATTTGAAATATGGGCCAAAACCAAGATGGTAAGGTTCGGCCATGTTGTATGGCTGAACCCTACCAAGGTTCATTTGGAAGTTTGGTTTAGTTGAATGGTTTTAATTAAATAAAAGAGAGACCAAAATTTAAATGGGTGAGGGGTATGGCCGAGCCCCACAAAGTGGATTTTTGGGACTTAGACTAAGTTGGAATCACATGGATAAATGTTTGATTTGCTGTTATATAATAGGGCCACGACAATTTCTTGAACGGTGTACAAAGTTGTGATCGGTTGACGGTTTAAAAGAACGGTCAAACTAAGTGAACATTGAGTAGGTTTCCTACCTTTTTGAACCACACATACATTTGTTGTTTTATCATAGTTTTGATGAGTTATGTGCTAAGTTATCATGTTTCAAAGTAGTTTTATATGGTAATATATATTTATAAATGGCATGAAATCATGGACATCTCATGCATGGCATGGGGTGGTGATTATGGAAACCGGAGGCCACACTCCGTCGGGGCATCCGAAAGACCATTGTGGGGTACCTTGATGATGAAAATCCCATCAAGAGGAATCCGGAGGCCACACTCCGTTGGGGCGTCCGAAAGACCACTGTGGGGTACCTTGACGATGAGAATCCCGTCAAGAGGAAGCTATGTATATTTGTGATGGGTGGGACTCATTACATGTGCATTACATACATAGCATTGTTTTTATGAGGTTTTGATGAACATGTATTATTATATATTTGCATGTTTTTTATACTAACCTTGTGGTAGCCCTAATCGGAAACACTACTGGGCGCGTTGATCTAACGCCCAATCTCTATCCTTAGTGGATGACGCAGGAAAGGGGAAGAATGAGGATCGTGATGGAAACCAAGCATAGGCGCTTGGGCTTTGAATGGACTTTGAATTATGGACTTTTTATTTAAGTTATTTGGACAATGTAATTTGATAGTTAGACGTTTTTGGCATGTAATAATGTAGTTAACTATGGTTTGGGTTTATTTTGGATGGTTTGGAATGAATGGTAGTTTAAGGTTATTTTGGTAATTTTGGATGAATATGTACTTGCTATCTAAAATTGGAATATGGAGTAGTCTTAGGATCTATTATAACCCGCAGTTAGACTAAGATTAAGGTTATTCCGCATGTCTCATTGGTACCATGTGTGGATCAGTTCTTATGGACTTAGTTCATATGCTCATGGGCTTGGCCAGTTAAGGGTCGGACTTTAGAAGTCCGAACTTAACTCGCGTCGTGACATCCCGCCTTGATCACTTGATTATTATAAAAAAAAAATAGACTCTGATTATTAGAGTGAAAAGGGCAGGGTGTTACATTTCAGTTCTTAAGTCTTCCACTTGATTAGAAAGGTTCAGGTTTTCATTTTTAACCTTGTTTAGTTTCTTGGCCAACCTCTCACTTTCAAGGAACAAGGCATTGTAGGAAGCTTGAAGATTTTCATCTTCATTACTTTCATCCTCTGATTCAATTAAGGGATTTTCTTGATCTCATATGATTGAGGCTATGAGTCCTTTTGATATATCAACTTTTTGTTAAGTCTCATCATCTGAATCGCTCTCTGATTTAGAAGTATCCACATGGGTCACACCAACGTTTATAGCCTTCTTTATTTTATCTGAGGGACATTCATTCATAAAGTGTCCTCTCCCCCGACAATTGAAGCAGGTCGGCGTTTTAGCCACCTCTCTCTCCTTCCCTTTACCTCTGTTTTCTTCTCCCATTCTTTGGTAATTTTTACTCATTTCACCCTCACCCATTCTTCTTAAGTTATTTCTTTTTATAATTTTTTTTGTAAAATTTCTTGGCAAACATTTCCATTTCATCATTTGAGAGTTCATCATTTGATGGATTTTCTTTAATCTTCTTCTGTTTAAGGGAAGATTTCAAGGCAATTGATTTATTCTTTGGTTGTTCAAAGTATAGTTCATAGGTTTGTAATGACCCAACCAAATCATCAATATTCATTAAAGACACATTTGTTGTCCTCCATGGCCACAACCTTGGTTTGAATCTTTCAGCAAGATTCCAGATAATTTGGTGCATATCTTGTCCTTGGGTATCGCCTCACCTAAAGCGTACATTTGATTTACAATGTCGCTTACCTTAGAATTAAAATCCATGGGTTGTTTCCCTCCAATCTTAACAATATCCCATACCGACGAATCTATGGAAACAAAAAAACTTCTCATTTTAGCCTTCCATGAGGCATAGTTTGTTTCATCGAGATAAGAAGGTTTGGATATTGCATGACTCTTGAGCATTGAAAGATTATATTTTTACCCCTGATTATTGGGTCAGTTAATCCTCAAATTTGTATATAATGATGCATTTAATGTTGTTTGTCAGTTTTGTAGTAAAAAATGGAAAGTTCATGAAAATCAAGTTAAAACAATAGAAGATTGCAAGTTTAGAGCTTTAAAGAGAAGACTTAGAATTATTATAATTATTTATGTCACTTTCTAAGATTTTCATGTAAATTAATTAATAATTTTTAGATTTAAAATGGCTAAACAATTATTTAATTTTACAGGTTAAAAGCTGCAATGCAAGTGCCAAAGCCTGAATTTCATGTCATTGGGCCAAGATTTAGTTCAAGTGGGCAAAGGTATGCTCCACAAAGCTTCAATGGGCCAAGACACATGCAAGTTCATGCGTATTTCAAACTCTGGGCCAGGCCAGTGTTCAAGTTTAGTCCAACTAAGGCCCAAGCTCTCAAATCTAATTTAAATGGGCCTAAGTTGAAGTCTAGATCCAAATCCAAAGCCCAAGTCCAATAAACTCCATGGTCCATGTATGAATTTACCTAAGTCCAACCCAACTACCTATATCAAAACCCATAACCCAACTTCACATCCACACCATCCAATTTCCATCTTAGATCCTAACCTCCCATCTCACACACCAATTTAGGTCAAACCTTAGATCCACCATCAAATCTAACCCATCCATTCATCTATCATTAGATCTAGGTCATCCATCATCATCATAATCATATTAACCTTAGATTAGTGTTCATCCATGCATCACGTATTAATCCTTGTATTCATTTCATGCATTGATCATCTTAGCCATTAGATATTAGGTAATCTAATCTCATTCACTCATTCATCTCTTAGAAACCCTAAAGCCTCCACATGCATCCATCACATACACACATTACATTAGATTTAGGGCATGCATTTCATCATCCATTTAAGATCCACCTATGCATCTAAACCCTCTATCAACCATCTACCCATTCCTATAATTATTTCACAAAAAAGACCTTAGAGCCATTAGATCAAAACTCATTTAATCTAAGCCCTTTATTAATAAACCCTAAGCTATGAACAACTACTAGTTCAAACTAGCCTCCATGCGCATTTTACACACCATCATCCAATGATTTTTGCAATCTAAAATTTCTCCATGCACTTAGACCAAAAATCATCTAGATACATCCCTAAGATCTCAAAACACCTCATCATCCTCATCATCCATGTCACACACGATTTTTGCACAACTCAATCCCTCTATTCAAATTTCACACCTAGTCAACCCTCCATTTCATCTTCCTATCATCCATCCATTCATTCATCATCTCATTGCACAAACCCTAAAACTACATAGCCAAATTCGAATTTGTGCCAATCCAAGTCCTAATTTCTTTCCTAATCTCCTATCTTCTCCCCACCTTGACTTAGCCACCAAGGAAAGCCACACCAAATTCGTGTGACTCTCCTTGTGCAACCCTAAAATCCAAGTTTAAGTCCCCATCATTCATTCCCACTTAGATCCAATCCAGTCCTTTGATTTTCCAACTTAAAACTTGATTTAATCCAAGTCATCCATCTCTTTTCAAAACCTATAAATACCCCATTATCCCAAGGGTAAAGTTCGAATATGACCTAGAATTCAAGAGGACTAAATGCTGGAGCAAAAGACAATAAGACAGGAGCACCATGCGAATTTACAAGTGAGAGATAGTTAATAAAGTGAAGTATTCATTTAGAACCCTGGAATATCCAATTTCTAAAATACTTTTATGATTACTTTATTTTTAATTTCAAGAACACAACTTTTATTTATTTGATTGAACATAAGTGTATGCAATAGTTAGGATCATGATTGTAAGACTTGAATCGTGATTACTAAGGTTTTGATTAATTAAATTAAAAAGTCGTGAATCTTGTTTTATTAATAAATATGAATTGTATTTTAGATATTTACGTGAATTTCATATCTAGGCCTTTACTTTATTTACACATCTTGGGTGATGAACGGTCTATTCCAAACAACCAACCTTTACGTTACTGCACATTGACTTTCAGTTATTTATTTTCATGCAATTTAATTTTCTGCCTTTTAATTTTGTTAAATCTCATGTTTGTTGTGTAATAGTTGTTTTAACCCAAATCTTGTATAATCTAATCTTTAATTCTTTAATTCATTCTTTAATTATTTAATTTCTCTTTAATCACTCTCTCTAAAAAATTCATTCAATTAAAGTTAGGAAGATGTGTACATAATTTTGTAACTTGAAATCCTAATCATGATTAAGGTTAAAATTTAATTCACCATATAAGAATAAAAAATCACACATTTTATTTACTAATTTTCCAAGTTAGATACATGACTCATATAATGATTCAGTTTCTTAAAAACAATTCATTTTTAGAGGACATAAATTTAAATTCATATACTTTGAGATTTTCCATTGCTTTCGACCTCGCTCTCACATTACTACACTATGAATGGTTTGTGCAGTTGCGAGATTTACAAATTTAAAACCATCAATAATGATTGTCTCCCATGGTGTTCTAGCTTGTATCTACTTGGATGATTAAATCCTTATAACGAGCACTAGGCTCTGATACCAATTGAAAGTTCGTTTGGGAGCTAGAACAACATGATTGACCCTAGAGGGTGGGTGGGGGGTGGGGGGAAGAATAGGTCAATCTAAAATCGTTGGTCCTTTTTAAGATTAACTTGATTGATTAATTAAACACAGCGGATACAACAATCAAGTTTGTGTGTGTTAGCAAATGTGATTAGCAATCAACACAAGGAAATAGCTCTAACACCACAAGCACAAGGACACAAGATATATAGTGGTTCGGTTCGCCAACCTACATCCACTCTTAGGATTCACTCAACCTTGAGTTACTCCCAAATTCACTATGTGGGGACTTACACCCTCACAATTAGAGCAGAAATTCCATCTCACTCAATCGGCTGGGAATTCCGCCCACCACTGTGCTAGAGACAACGCTCTACAGTTTTTTATAGTGGTTCCGGGGAAAATCCCTCTTAATTCACTTTCAGGTCAAAGGTTTTAAAAACAAAGTTAAAACCAAGAAGCAATTGCCTTGAAGCACTTTATCACGGATATGTGCTTCTTGAAGATTTCACCCACTGAGTGCTTACTCTCCTCCTTGTAGGCGTCGTAGAGAAATCACAATATCAGGGTGACAAGGAAACTTGGTTGAACCAAAGCTTTCCTAGTTTAAGTCTTTTCTTTCTCTTTTCCTCACTGACAAACTCAATCAAAAGATTGGTTGATTATGGCTTTTTTTTTCCTCCTCTCTTTCTCACTTTCAAACACAATCAATAGATTGATTGTTTATGGTTCTTTTCACAAGAGTGTTGATCGATCCTTAGAGTGTATCACTCTTTTCAGCTCAAGGAAGATGGTAAAACGATGACCCAACACTCATATTTATAGAGGACTCTTAATGGTTTTCTAACATTTTCAGAACCGATAGGTCAGTGGCACCGATGGGTCGGTGTTCATATTTATTACCGTTCAACCACCCACCGTTGCGCATTAACACTCCCAAAGGTTTTAATACTTCTCGGTCGACAAGTTGGTGTCACCGATAAGTCGACAGTTACGGCACCGAGAGGTAGGTCCATACGAGTGTTCGATCTAGGACAAACTATGCTGAAAGTAGTTTCAAGTCAGAAACCTGTCTTACCAAGAACGACTTATTGCTTTACTGAGGGGTCGGTCCTGGAACTCTCGATCGGTCTTGAACTATCGATATGTCTGTTTTCTCGAGAGCCCATTTGAGTTCACAGTCCAGAACTCACAAGTCTTTTACCGACGAGTTGTCGACCATGAGAGGTCGTTTAAGTTCATCACCGAGGGGTCGGTGCATATGAGACTCTCGGTCAGAGGCATGTCTAGAGTGACAGTTCAATGATCAGGAACTTCTGTCAAACTGTCAACCAGTCCTTGACCAAGATGGATCTATCCTGTCTCCACCGAGGGGTCGGTGAAATCGACTTGTCGAACTGGCAGTGAACTTAATTCATATTTCCAAGTTCGCTTCTATTTTATTGTCTAGCTTCCTCTCTAGGCTTCTTTAAGGTTTTATCATTTGTTCAATTAAGTCTAGGAAAAATCCTCTCTCAGGTGTGGGTTCCACCTAAGGTCATCTATGGCCATATACATGTTTTTGTGATTGCCATTACGATAAGCTTTGAACTTGGTGGAACATGATCTTCTTCCTTGATCATCTTGAGTCTTCAAACTTCTGGCAAGTGATTCTTCCTGAGTCATGGAATTGACAAACAGCGACTCGGCCAAGCCGGGACACTAACATGCCCAAAGGAATGTGTATGAGAGACCAAACCCAACCATTTGGTTACCTAGGTGATAGACCACCATTTAATCATGTTTTGTTTTGGTTTAAGATTCATGTTCATATCTTGTACCATTACAAATTGAAATCTAGTGGCAAGAGAGTTAAATAGCCCAAGTGCTATGACATGTGATAGGAAATTAGTGATTAGAAGCTTAGACTATGCTCTTCCTGGCTATAGCATTAGTCTTTCTTGGAAACCATATATATCATGGAAATATGGTTTCCAAGTGCAAAATTTTAATTTCAATATGTTAAACATGGTTGTTTGTTTGCATGTTTGAATATGTATGACATGGTAGCTTGTTCTTGCATAGACTTGATCAAATGTGGTTATGTTTGATATGTGATTTTCAATTTGATCAATTGCAAGATGATTCTATGGCATAATTATGCTTAATCATGATGTATATGACTTATGTATGCCATGTGTTTTGATAAAAATCAAATGGGGATTTTTCAAAACAAAACTCAAATTTTTTGGAAAAATCAGTTTCTGGTATGGCGACATATCGCCAATGTGCGATGCTTCGGCAGAACGATCAATTGTCAAGTGACAATGTATTGCCCGAGGGTAGAAATGGACTTAAGAAGAAATTCTAGTCTTAAGTCATGGCGAAATATCTCCAGGTGACTTTGCATCGGCGAGACGACCGATCGTGAAGGACGATATATCGTCCGTGTCGAGCAGCAGCTGTTTAAGCTAAATCGTTGTTGTTTTCGAAACCTACTTTTTTTCCTTTTTCTTCGACTGTCTCCTCCAAACCCTCATTCCACCGACAACCAATCGTACCCTAGCCTCCATATTCGATTGTACGTGCGATTATTCATGGATTTGATGAAGAAAATATCCATTATTCGTCCCTGATCTCTACCCTCATGGATTTGTGAGGAGTTTCTGCTAGGATAAGCATCCAAATCCTCCCATTTTGATTTTTCTCTTTGTAGTTGAGTATAAAATCGTGGAAAATGAGGAAAGCTAGGCTACCTAAGGATTATATGATCCCTATCATTGAAGAAAAACCCCTTGCTTCCTCTCCTCCTCCCAAAAATGCCAAACCTACTCAAAGGAAGTGGAATGCTACTAAACCACAAGGTTCGACTCTTAGCTTTGAGGAATCCCCTCCATCTCAAAGTCCTAACAACCATCGACAATGAAATAAAACCAAGGCAAACAAACCCATTAAGGAGAGGCCTCCTAAACTTCCCCCTAGAAGACCTGGATCTGTTGTGATTAGGGAGCCCACTCACCTATCTGTCCTAAAAAAGAAGAGGTGGTTGGAAATGGAAAAACTCCTAGGGAGCCTAGATCCCAAGAGGAGTCAAGTAGTGATGAAGAAGTGATTGTACCTCCAAATGTGGGAGAAGGTAGTGGTGTAGGAAGAGAAGAATAACCTAAGAGAAATGAAAGAGGTGAAGAAAATGAAGAAGAAGATGAGGGAGATGATGAGAATGAAAGAAAAGGGTGGTGATCAAAGTGATCATGAGTTAAGAGAAGAATTTGAAAGGTAGAAGAAGAAGAAGATGATGAAGAAGATTATGATGCTCCTCTGCTCATGCCCCTTAAACAATATCCCTCCTTCACAGAGCTCAACATCGAGAGGACAGTTGATCTAGTGATCTTTGAAAAAGTTGGAGTTCTCAAGCATATAAAGAAGGCTGGTTGGGAGAATCTCCTCAAGTGGGGTGGAAAAATTTATCATCGGATGGTCAAAAGAATGTTCTATTTAATTGAAGTTCACCAAGAGAAAGATAACTGGTTTTGGATATACTTCCAAAAAATTGAGCATGTTGAGGTTGGCCCTCCATTGGTTGCCCAGTTGCTTGGAATTTCAATTGTCACGAATGGATACTTGCCTGCTATCCATGACAATTTTGAAAAGAGGGAGAAGGATCTGCAAAAGTATGTGAGGAAATTTTGCAGGAAAGGGAAAAGAGTTGAGTGGAGGAAGAAGATAGAGCTTATGAACACCGACATGTTCCAAGAATACAGACACTTGTTCTTCTGCATAAATGTCTACCCAAGACATGGAAATCAAGGAGATTTGAACTAATTTATGTTGATCCATATGAATGCAACATTGACTGGGTACAGATTCTGCTTGGCCATACTCATGTGCAAGACAATCATCAGATACATCAACTCTTCCTTGACAAGTCATCCTCCCTTCTGCTACCTCATGTATAGGATAACTTTGAGCGTGGAATTAAACCCTCCAAGGAAGATGTGCCCAAGAGTACCAGGCAAAACAATGAGACAGTTGTACGGAAGTCCCTTGACAAAACATTGTATCTCCAGATCATTGGTGAGGGACCTCTCAGTCAGCCACTAGGGCCTCCTCCTTCTTCACTTCAGTCCTGGACATGCAAGATGCAGTAGAAGAAGAAGAACAAGAACCAAAGTTCAAGAGTTCGACCTAGCCAGTCGAAGGTTCTTTGAAAATCGTTTCAAAGCCCTTGAAAACAGACATCTAGCCAGATACACTGCCTTGGAAGCTAAGTTGAATAGCAAGTTTGATGCTTTGGCCAACTCTATGAAGGAGGCACTTCAGAATTTCTTCTCCTCCATGTCTTGTAGAAGAGACGACACCGCCCCTCGTCGCAGATGTCCCACTCCGCCACCTCCTCCTTCTGATGGCACCTTTTAGGATAGTTTTTCTTATTGAAAAACTATGTATTTAGGCATGTATATGATGTGTTTATCAAATGAATGGTTTGTGTTATTTAATGATGCCTTGTTTATTTCTCTCTCTCTCCATGTATGTTTATGCCATGTGTATTTCTTCTGATGATTAATGTTTATTGAATATTGTGAATGGCATGTATAGTTTAGCAATGATAGTTTGGGGAAGCACAAAATATGTTTTTGGTTAGCCCTTTGTCAGTTAGTGACAAAGTGGGGGAGAAATATGTAGAACCTAAAAATCATTGGGGGAGAAAGGAGAAAGGAGAAACTCTTAGAAGCTTGGAAGAAAGCTTGGAGTATAATAATGGAGAAATTGCAAGATTGGATTGTCTTGTTAAATAGAGAAATTGCAAATGTGGATTTGTTTGTTAATGGATAAATTGCAAGTTTGGTGTAGCTTGCAGTATGGGTGAGAAACACTTGAAATTACTCATCGAAGCATGGGGGAGAATGAGTGTGAGTGTGAGTGAGAATGTGGCTGTGAATGTTTGTGTCCATGGATACATGTTTATGTTTGAACTAACATTATTGATGTTTTTCTCTTGCTCTTGTGGTGTTGCTTGCTCATGTGTATTTGCATGTATTATTGAAAATAGAGCAAGTTGAGCAAGAATATGAAGCTAGATCAAGACCCTGTGTCATTTGAATGTAATTTTGTAAAATTTGTATATTTTTGTTTCAAATGATGTATAATGGGGTTGGGGTTATCATTAGGTCTATATTCATTTAGCTTTTAGGTTTTGTCACTAATTGACAAAGGGGGAGATTGTTACTGCCCCGGCTTGCCAAGTCACGTGTTTGTCAAGTTTGTGACTTAAGTGAAGCAATGCCTTGAAGAGAGAAGCTCAAAACTCAAGATCTCAAACGTTGGTTGAAGTATGAAGACTCAACGAATCAACTTGTATGGCAATCACTGATGGTAAGTGACCATAGATGACCTTAGGTGGGCCATGTCTAGGCTTAGAGATCACATCTGGATAATTAAACAAGCCTAACAAGTGTTTGACAATGAATTGGAACCCAACATGGAAATATGAATTCACTGTGAGGACGACACATCGTGTCGGGCGATCAGTCGCCAAGGACAACACACGAACAATCGTGGTCCTGCGTGTGGAATGTTGAGGGTTCTCGTTGAACATCACTGTCAAACCCATGTGGTCTCAGGACCATACAATCGGGAGCCCACAGTCGATCGTTTGGAACCTTGACAAATCAATCGTATGGGCGATGTATCACTGAGACAGGGCATAGGCTGGACTTAAATAAAGCCTAAAAAACTTGGTATCACACGATCAATCGAGTATGCAGGCGATCGTGAGTACATGGCAGGAACCGATCGGCACCATGATAAATTGGTTTGTGCCTGGATGAGACTTGACACTAGAAAATACAGTCAGTCTCAGGCCGATACATTCGCCAACCCACGATCAGTCGCCGAAACATGGACGATCAGTCGTGTGGCACGATCCATCGTGAGGTTACTGTTTTAGTGCCGTTACTATGCATTAAATGCTCAACGGTCGGGTTGGTGTAAAGGAATGTAAACACGAACGATTGATCGCATGTACACGATCGATTGTGTGTGTTTCAATGATACGAAATTTTTCATGTTGGATATAAATATGTTCATTGTTTGGAGGTGAGAGAAGTTGAATTGATGAGCATTCAAAGAGCCATCTACCCAAGTTATCACCTATCAAAGGCAATCTCATAGGCTTATTCTCTCTTGGCATTCAACTTGCAAATCATTCAAGTATCCAATGAGTAAAGATTGAGATTTAGAGTGAAGGATTAAGCCAAAGCTTCTAGGATAGAAATTGGAATCCAATTTTCTAGAAGGACCTCCCAAGGATTGTGGTTGCTCTACACGACGGGTCTTCATCAAACGTCGGGATTGTACGAGCTCACATTGGGTTGATCGATTCAAGTAGCACAACTTCATTTGCAAAGGCTTCAAAGGAAAGTACTCCTAGTTTAGAGTGGATTAAAGAGACTGAGTTTCTCTTGAACCACTGTAAAAAATAGTGGGATAGGATTTAGGTTAAATTCCCGATGAATTGGATAGGTGGAAGTCTTATTCTATTGTGTTGGTGTAATTCCAACGCTTAGTGAATTGGAGATAGCCCAAGGTTGGGTGAGTCTCTTCAGTGGATATAGGTTGTTTAACCGAACCACTATAAATTGTGTGCATTGTCTCTTTGTGTGTTTGCTTTTAATCTTGCACACTTTGAAATCACACACTTGATTAATTGTTTTTAACTCCGCACTCTATTAATCAAATGAATTTTAAAAGGGCCCATAATTTGTGATTACCCTATTCACACCGCCCCCTCTCTCTCTCTCTCTCTCTCTCTCTCTCTCTCTCTCTCTCTCTTTCGGGTTAATCTGGTTCTAAGCACTCAGGGAACTTTCAGTTTGCATTGACCCAATTCCCCCCCCCTTCCTTCTCCCCCCATTCTTGGGTTAATTTTTGGACAACAATTGCCCCAAACAAATCAAACTCCATGTATACCAACCAAATTCAGGTAAATGGACCTTAGGATGGATCTAGAAAGACCTTAGAATCCATGGCTTAAATTTTGGTATAACTAAATTGGGTTTCATAGGTTATTTGGAATTTGCGTTGTTTTAGAGAAGCTCTTGCATCTATCAAATATGCTCTATTATTATAAAAATGTTTAAGATTTGATAAAGCACTCAAAGAGCTTTCCAAAAAGTCCAAGTTCACACAAATCCAAATTGTAAAGCTCAATTTATGAGCATTTTAATTAAAGAGTACAAAACAGAGCAAAACAGTTTTGTAATGAATATATCCTGGCTTAGAGAGCTCGTTTATGCTATCAAATGAATTGTAAGATTGCTTAAATTTTGTGAGTAGATATATCTCTCAAAGAGAATTTTGAAAATTACAAGTATAAGAACTCCCAAATCCGAGTTCTACAGCTTAAGCTATGAGCATTTTAGTGAAAGGGTATAAATAAGAAAAAAGGGAGATTCTTGGGTTGGATAAAACTTGCCCTGACTTGGAGACATTATGTAACGCCCGCCCCTTTTCACCGAAAATCAGAGTCTATTTTTTTTTTTTAAAGTGACAAAGGGTGCGGACGTCACGACGCGAGTTAAGTCCGAGCTTCTAAAGGTCGGCCCTTAACTGGCCAACCCTACGTGTGCGTGGAACGAAGTCCACGAGGAACAGTTCACACGTATAAGTAAGCTTGCGGAACGTTACATAAAAAGCGGAATGACAATAGAGGCTAACCTACCAATTTTAGATAGCAGGGAAGATTACATTCATCTAACTAATAAAACATCTCAACATCATCGTATCCAAAACAAAACCAGAATATAGCAAGTAATTATACAGTCCGACAAGCTAAACTATACAAATACACATTTCCCAAAATAAACTTAATTAAAGCAAACAGTCTGCCTCGCCAAGCTCCTAAGCTTGGGTCCCGTCTCGTCCTTCTGCTCCGGCATTTCCTGCGTCATCAGCTAGGGTAGAAGTAGGGCGTTAGACCACGCGCCCAGTAGGACTTCGAGTAAGGCTAACACATGGATTAGTGATAACAAAGCATATAAATAATATTATAACGAAAAACCATTAAATGAATGCTATGCCATGGGTGTCTGTGTTATGGACCCCCACCCATCATCCATACCATCATGCTATCATATCCCCCTTGACGGTAAAACCTCGTCAAGATATAAATAATCACAAATCATCCCCCTGGATGGCAAAACCTCGTCCAGGTATAAATAATCACAAATCATCCCCCTGGACGACAAAACCTCGTCCAGGTATAAACAATCACACATCATCCCCCTGGACAGCAAAACCCTTGTCCAGGTATAAACAATCACACATCATCTCCTTTGATGGAAGAACCATCATCAAGGTATCATAATTACATACAACATCCCTGAAAAATTAAACACATCAAAATATCTCCATGTCTGTTTATCGGTCGCCCTGACGGAGCATGGAATCCGATTTCATTTCATCCCTCCCCTGTCATATCCCTCCCATGCCATGCATGAGATGTATATGCCATATTCCATGTAATGAATATAATAACAAACGATGACATTTAAAAATCCCATCAATAAAACATATAACTTGATTACCAAAAATAGATCAAGCAAAGCCTCAATAATCACATCATAGCCTTAAAACCCAATTTAAACCAATCATATGCTTACCAGAATAAAATCAAGTAAAAACCCCTCCATAATACATAATTCAAAACCAATCTTAAAACAAATCATATAATTTCCAAAATAATTCAAAGTAACCATCACTCAATCCATGGCTTACAAAAAGGTTAGAATCCTACCGAATATCGACTAGCGTCCTTTCTCGCTTCTTTCGATAAACCCGGTCCCCGATCGCGCACCGCCTGACATATCCAATATACCTTATTACATACACATTATCAGTCCATATTTTAACTATTTCTAAGCCCATTAATCATTTCCAAGTCCATATGAACAATCGGTCACTATTTAGGTTTTGTGGGTCCCACTTAATCCATTAGACATTTTAATTTTTTATGAGTCTAAAAATCAGCCTCCCAGGCTTTATTTAACCATACATAAACTTATTATTTAGTGCCCCTAAGTCCATGGTCCTCTCCCATGGAGTTCTTGAATTTGGCCATTAATTACGGTTTTGCCACTACCTCTTCTCCATAGTTAATCACTCATTTACTTAATCCATGTACATTATGGTCCATAATTGATCCATAACTTAGGTCCGTTAATGACCCCTCAACCATGTCATAAGATCATTGGAATCAACCATTTAATTTAATTTAACCTTTATTCATTCCACACATATATAACCCCATACTTAGCCATCAATTGATTCACAAAATGGTTCCATTGATGTCTCATTAAGCATGACATGCATATTAACAATTTAGTCCTTAACTTAGCCTAATTTTTTCCATCCATCCAACCACATACACACACCCTTCCTTAGCCCATAAAATGACTTACAATTGAATCATCATTCTTAGCCACACCTTGGGTCCCTAATTGATCCATCAACCATATAACAAGACCACTTACCTCAATCATCTAATTAACCTAATTCCATTAATTTTAAATACATACCTAAGTCTAACTTAACCCATCAAATGACTTGCAAAATGGGTTATGGGTCACCTTCCTCCACCGCCCTTGAGGCCATTAAAAATCATTAATATCTTCCATAATTTCATACCCATTAAATTCACCACTTCACCACCATAGGGTTCGGCCATACACCATGGCCGAACCCATGGTTCATGGTCCACTATTCCTTTATGTCATTTAGACCATAAAAACACTTACATTCATCCATGGATTCCATCATAAGCATTAGTCTTTCCTCATTTCACCACCTCATACACTCAACAATAAGAATTCAATACATGTATATTCACATGCACTCACAATGCAAGTATGCTTGTGCAATTTAATATTACATAACATCATCAACTTTTTTATCATAAGTTTGATACATTTTGACTCATCCAAACTACTAACACTCCCCCATTATTTTTCCATTACTCATAACCATAAAATCCATCATTTGATCACAATAGGGTTCGGCCATACACCATGGCCGAACCCATGGTTCATGATCCATCATCCATGGGTGCCCTTTTTGACCATAACACATTTACATTTATTCATGGATCCATTCTCACAAAACCCTAACATTCCATTAAAATGTCCAAATTTCCTTCCATAACCTCCATTCCTTAAAACCCTAAAAAAACTCATACATTACCTACATTTAATCATTAAGCACTTAAAACCTTAAACCATTCTTTTTGAGGTCATTAAAATTATCTTCCATCTCCTATGATTCTCTCATTTAAAACCTCTTTACAAAATTCACCACATTCAATTATTTACAACCCTAAAAATTATAAAGATTCTCCATGCTTCCATTTTCCTTTTTTTACAAAACCCTAACAAATACAATTCACTTACCATGGGGTTCGGCCATACTACATGGCCGAACCCTATGGCCCTTGAGTCCAAAACATACACATCCATGCTTAATTAACTAAATTACCTAATGTACTTCATTCCTTAAAACCCTAAAAAATTTACACATTAATTACATAACCCTTAATCCATTTTTTCTTTTTCTTTCCCTAACTCTAATTTATCCATTAGGGTTTCCTCCACTTTCCATCTTTCAAATTGATGGATTTAAAATCCATGGCATAAAATCATTTGGCCACCATTAAATTTACAAAATGAATCCCAAATCTTAAACCCTAAAAGTCCAAAATTTCTTGTTTAAGAAAATACTTACAATCCGACGCCTCCTCCGACTTCCCGCCACTCCCGTCGGACTCCTTGGCCTCCTTTCTCCTTCCTCTTGATCTTTGGTCGGCCAAGATGCTTGATCAATGGTGAAACCCTCCTAACTTAGGATCGGCCAAGGTAGGGCTTGAGAGAGGGAGAGGAGAAGATGATGAGAGGGAAGATAATAGACCTTGATCTTAGAGTAATGAACTAAGAAATTGCATTTCTTTCTTCTCTCCTTCTCTTCTTTCTCCTTAATTTTTTCTTCTTCTTCCTCTTCCTAGTGTGGGACGGCCATGAGAGAGTAAAATGAGGAGAGAGTGAAATGAGAGTTAGATGGAAGAGATGAGAAAACAAGATAAGCCTATCTCCTTTTGATTGGCTAAGATAAAACTTACCTTTAATTTCTCCCACCAACCCCTAAGATCTTTTACATGCTTAATGGTCCAAGCACACTAGCCAACGTTTTTTTTTTTTGTGCTCAAGGATAAGGTGGTTTGGTCTCCCCTCTTTGACCACCTTTTTGGATAAGCTTACTTAATTATTTAATTAAATCATTAGGCTAATTAACCCCATTTAGCTTAATTCCACTTACTTAACTTGCCTTCATACACCCATGGTTGACCAATTCAACCATGGTGGCCGGCTCCACCTAACCTTGGGTCCACACG
Source organism: Chimonanthus praecox (assembly GCA_022113865.1). Lineage (NCBI taxonomy): Eukaryota > Viridiplantae > Streptophyta > Magnoliopsida > Laurales > Calycanthaceae > Chimonanthus > Chimonanthus praecox. Next base: position 11,995,112 of record CM039096.1, on the reverse strand, counting down.
CCACCTCACTTGATGAGGTGGAGGTGGGTCCCATTGGACCATGTTACCTTGGTCAACTTCAAATTGACTTAGGTGAATTGAACCCATTCAATTCATTCCAATTGGATCACCATTGGGCCCATGGCCCAATTACATTTTCATCTTACCCATTTACCTTAAAGCTTACATCATCTTGATCCATTGGGTCCCAAATGAGTATTGGGCCCAATTTGACCATCCTTGGCCCAATTGACCATCTTTGACCCTTTAAGTAAACTTAAATCCAATCCACAGTCCATTGTGCCCTAGTTGGGCCTTTGTCCATATTTTGATCCATTTACCATCTATTCTATCAATTTTCCCAATTTCCACCATTAAAAATAAATAATAAGCACATATTTATTGATTTAAAAATTTCGGGCCATTACAGGTTATTTGAAGTATCAAATGGACTTCATATTGGATGAAACTTGGGGAATAGATAGATCTCTCAATGAGCTTTCCGAGAAGTACAATAACTCCCAAAACTGAGTTTGGGAACTCATGTTATGGCCGTTCTACTAAAGACTATGCAAACTATCAAAACCTAGACCGACTCGCCGGTCTGTACAGAAATTCATGTTTTAAGCCCCAATAAAAAGCAGTTTGCTGCTCCTTGAGGATTGGCTCTCCGGTATTGCGCAGAAAACTCATTTTTTGGGTTTCTAATGCGTTTCAAACGACTCTTTCCTCTCCAAAAGTGTTTCCAATAGTCATATTCTTTGAGAGGAGAATAAATGCAAGTGCATGGAGTACTCCAAAGAACATATTCAACACCAAGAACCCTAGAGCTAAAGCTAGCAAAGGAAAATCAAAGAGCCATCATTGAGAACCCCAAATCTAAGAAATCATTTTGATCCTTGACTTGAAAATTTGAAAGATGACACCATTCATCCCAAGATTTTTTAGGGCATTTCTCCCAACTTAGGAAAATCTTCTTGAACTCTCAAAAATCAGTCCCACTTACATTCTAAGATTTTCATGGGAAATCCTTGAGCATTCAAAGCTCACATTGAATGTATTTGGGAAATCCTCTAGGGAAAAATCTGAAATCATAAGAATATCTTTCTTATCTTAGACCATTCCTCTTCTGTAACGCCTCGCCCTTTTTCACTCGCCGAAAATCAGAGTATATTTTTTTTTATTTAAATAGAGTGAGAGAGAGCATGACGCCATGACGTGAGCTAAGTCTGGGTTTCCAAACCCGACCTTTAACTGGCCAACGATACGTGTGCGTGGACCAAGTCCACAAAACAGTTCACACATTAATGATTTACTGCTGAAATATTATATGAATGGAAACCATCCATAAACATGATATTATATGCAAGGAAGCCAATCAATGTAAATTAACTTAATCTCAACTAATCATCATTCAACCATAGCAAAATAAATCTAGTTATTACAACCCCAAATGCTAATTATCTCAAATACATTGTTCCAAAATAAATTAAGCAAAATAAATAGAATCTTCCCAAGCTCCTAAGCTTATCTTCTTTCACGCCCATCGTCCTTTCCATTCCCTGTTCCATCATCTAAAGGGTAGACGTAGGGCGTTAGTCAACGAGCCCAGTGGGAATTCCAAGTAGGGTTATACACATAGGATCAATATACAAATCAGAATAAAAATATCATATTAAAACTGTAAACATATCATAGTACCAAAAACAGTGCATGATAACCATATCCAAGTCATGCAATGTATGTGTCATGTCATGGGTGTCATATGCCAATAATCCCCCACCCAATTTCCATATCATCACCATACAAATCAAATCAAGTGTTCCTTTGGCCAATTACTTCCACAATGTTTTGTGATGTACCACCAGGTCACTGTTATACCTCCCCATGTATGTTAATAAGAAAAAAACACCGAATGGAGCGTGGACTCCTCCCCACGTATGTTAATCGGAATCACCGAATGGAGCGTGGACTCCTCCCCACATAAGTTACTCGGAATCAGTGTGGTCTCCTCCCCACATATACTAATCGAATATACCGATGGAGCGTGGACTCCTCCCCATGTATGTTAATCGGAATCACCAAATGGAGCATGGATTCCTCCCTCATGCTCTCCCATGCCATGCATGAGATCATGAATGCAGCAATGCCATTTCATATCAAATCATATTGAAATTCAGTTCATAAAACTTTCACCATTTGATTTACCAAAATAAACATTGTATTGAATTAAAAATCCATAACATATAAGATCCATATGCATCTCAACAAGGTAGGAATCCTACCAACGTCCAAGATAATATCCTTGCTGTTTTCGTGAAGGTCACATTCAATGATCACGTCGAAACCGAATTGCAAACCTCTTTTACGAAAACTCTTTACCTTAATGAATTCCATCATACACATATGTTAATTTAATTATCCATTCAATTCTCATCATCCCCTACATCATTCCAGATAAATTGAACCCTGAAAAAAATTATTTAAAATTTTCACTTTTAAATTCAATCGACTGAACTCAGAAAATTACCGTCCGTTACCCATCCCGCGAACAATCTAAACACGTCAGCGGATGGTAAAACCCGTCCCAAGGGTAGCGCAACCTGTCCCGCGCCCACAACACCCTGTTCACGTCCGTTACCCGTCCTGCGGACGGCAAAACCCGTCCACCGACGGAAAAACCCGTCCTGTGGACAGTGCAACCCTTGTTCAGTCTTCTTTTGTTTGTATGTTTTGCTTGGCTTTTCTCCATGAAATTCATTCCTTAATCATGTCTAACCATGTATTAATCATTCATACATAAAATTAATAAGTATACTCTACCCACTGGCCAAAGCTAGAGTCTTTTCTTCCATTCATTCAATCCTTGGTTTACAACTTGGATTCGAATATCATTTCATGTTTGTTTCTTTCCATCACCATTCTCTGGATGGATTCCTAATTTCCTTGGTCTTATAACCATCTGGCCATCTATTTCATCCAGCCATGGAACCCATAGGTTCGGCCACATCATGGCCAACCTACGGTTCCTTAATCTCATTCCTATCTTGTTAAATATTAACATACATTTTTCCTCGTCTCCTTCGTTTCTTTTAATCTGAACTCCTTCCTTAATCTTTCTTGGTTCTTCACTGATTTCTCTAAGGTATAGACGAATTGGGAGAGAGATGAGAAGAGGGGATGAAAGAACTCTCTTGTTCTTGAAGATGGAATTCGGCCAAAGGGGGTGTGAGCAGCCCCTTGGGCTGGTGTCTCCTGTATAACCGTCCATGACCTTTCAATCCCTTCCTTAATGTTGTGTCTTTCCACGGTATCCCTTGGCTTAACCAAGGCACCTCTTGAGATGGAAAACCCCTCCATCTTCCAACGTGTACATGGGTTTGTGTCCTTGAGTTTGACACCCCTTGAGATGGAAACCTCTCCATTTACCCATTCAACTCATTTCAATTCTTCTCAACTCAACTCAACTCAACTTAAATCAATTGGGCTCATTTATCACTCAGTCAATTCGACTCAGCCACAACTCATTTCCTTTGAACTCAATTGAACTCATTCATCAACTCAACTCAATTTGAACTCACCCATGGTTGACCAAGTCAACCATGGCTTAGCTGACCATGTACCACATGGTATTTAGGGTCCCACTTAGCCATTTCATTTACATGCCTTGGTCTTAATTGGGTATTTGACCCAATTACATTGGCCTTACCCAATTACTTACAAATCAGTTTATCATGACCCATTGGGTCCCCATTGAGCAATTGACCCATTTATTTAAGGCTTACCCATTTATTTTCAATTCAACCTTATCCATGTCCCGTTGGGTCTTAATTGGGTAATTGACCCAATTACCTTACCCAAAGGGTCCATTTCCATTATTTAATTTCAAATTCCATCAATTCACAAATTAAATAGACAATTCCAACATATATTTATAAAATGAAAATCCGGGGTGTTACATCTTCTACATCTTGGTTGAGCATCTCTTGGAGCATCTACTATTCATCAAGAAGCAAAGAGGAGAGGATATTCAAGAACGTGTCAAAGCTATTCCAAGCATCAAGAGGCAAAGGTTCTTGCTATTTTTCTTAAACAAATTCTTTTTATCATAATTGTAAAGGTTGGTGTAATCCTAGTGAAATCCAAGAGAAGTGTTTTCTTGGTGTTATATTTTTGAAAAAGGGGTTGGTGTAACCCTATTGACTGTCAAAAAAGGTGTTCTCTTGTTGTTTAGTTAGAAATTCACCCGTGAAAAAGATCATAGGTTGTAACGGTAAGGTCTCTACCTGTGAAAGAGACCATAAGGGTTGTAATTTGTTTGAACGTAGTGGAATCCTCAAGTAGTATACTTGAGACATGGATGTAGACTAA